>VUQG01044796.1:5981-26281 GCA_015106755.1 Etia nguti | reverse complement strand
TATGTCCACTGTGAACGGCCATCTTTGAACAGAGGCGGTGGTTTATGACACCAACTGTCTGCCATCTATAATCGAGTTTTGAGATCCCTTCCAAGACGCCTTGATGCCCACTCACATCCTGGGCCATCTGACCTCAGGAAATCACATGATAGGGTGGGGCTAGGTTTCACAATAAGCTCACCTGAAACCTTGGCTGATTGTGACCTACACCCGTTTTCACACCTTGGCTCATGTGATTAGGTAGATGATCAATAGGGGGTCCATTGTCCCTCTTGGGGGGATGCTCCCATAGGGCTTAAATCTGGGACTCTTCACCATTTGACCCTAGAACTGAAGAAGCTTCTGGGATGAGAGGTGAAACGTCTCCTTAGCTCCTTAGACTACAATGACCTGGATAACTGAGAACCTCTACAGACATCGTACCAAGTGTAAAGTTTGGTGGCGGGGGGACTGTGGTCTCGGGTTGTTTTTCAAGAGTTGGGCTCAGGCCCTTAGTGACGGTACAGGAGCAAATACTTTTGGTAATATAGAGTATATTGGTATGAACAAACACTAACAATTCCTCTGGAGATAATTTCCCTGTGAAGCATTTGGTCTTTAATTGGACTTTGCTCGCCTGAGTCTTTGGAATTATGATTTACTGACAGTGATTAAGTTCACTGACCAGAAAGGCTTCACAGCACAGTTACACAAAGGTAAAATACAAAGAAGGTGACAGCAGATTGATTTGAGATTCAATATGAAGTTTTTCTTTCATTTGGCCTGAAGCTTCCAACAGCTTTAAGCACATTTATCAATAAAAGTCTAATGACACCTGTCACTACCTCTGAGTGTCTCACCTGTCCCTGGCTATCTGTTGCTGCCTGACTGTACACGTGAGTGTACAGCGTGGTGATGTGAGTAACCATGAGTGGAACTTGCTGTTGAGACAGAGGAGGAGCTGATCTCAGGTGGGTGTAGCTGCACTCTGACAGCCACCCATAAGATTTAGGGGAAATATTTTTGTAGACACCCTAATCGTGAGTTAAAACAGTCAAGTGTATTTATTTAGATTAAACAACCAGAGTTGCAATTATTTTAAAACCATCTATGTCAGTGCTTATCAAAGTCGTTCAGTGATGGTTCAGTTTTGTGTTGTAAAATGTTTGAGTTCATCTAAACATTTCATTCCATTTCTCTTCATCCACAATCATCATCATGGCGGGATCAACTTCCATGGAGACCCCTGGGCAGTTACTGGACCCCCACTGACCCAAAAATACAGCGAGATATCGCTATACACTTATTTCCTAAAACTCTCAGGTGTGATGCTAATGATTTTTGGACATATTATACATTTAATAAATGAACAGACTTTTAAAATAAATTGCTTTCTTGCAATTCATTGCAGTTATGCAATCATCTGTCAATGTTCAGATTAAGTAATCCAAACTGATGCACATGCCACTTAGTTATTGTTTTGGATTTATTTATTTATTTATTTTCATTTATTTATTTGATTAGCATTCAAATCTCTCAGTGAATACAGAATAAAGATCTACCAAAAAGCAAGAAAGCACGAGATAAGGCTAATCAAAAAGGTACTGGCTGAAGCACATGCTTATTATGCCAAACCTTTTTAAAAGTAAATCCAGCATTAAAGCTCAAAGACAGCCTTATTTTTTAAGCCTGCTTCCTGCAAGGGTTCTACTTTGGTCATATATATAAAAAGAATAAAATCCATATAAAAAGAATAAAATCTGCTGAATTTCTTAATATAATAATTGTACTTTATCTGCATTCTGGGTCAACTTTAAGGGGTCGTATCCTCATGTGAAATGAGAATACCACAGCCATGAAACTTTCTGCCAAGTGAATTAGCGTTGCGGTGAGCATGGCAATTAAACTGCTAATTGCTGTAAAAGGCCCTCAACCACTAACAAATGACTGATGTCCTACTGAGCAAGCTCTCCATCATAAGTGTGTGCTTTGAAGGTCAGTGAATCCTCAGCAATTGTGGGTCATTTCTTGGTAAACGCAGAGTAAGAAAATGAAAATGCACAGAACACTGCTTTTCTCTCTCAATTCAAGTGTAATGTGGCAGCTTTATGCTCTTAAAACGCTACGGTAATTTAGTTTTTATGCAATTTAACCAAAACTCATAAGCAACAATTAAAGTTCATCATTCTTCAGTAACTTAACCATCAGCACAAAAATATACAAGACCTCCTCTGTACTGTGCTGTCAGTTTGTCAGCAAAGAAGATATCACTTTTCCAGATGGCCGACTTCTCGCTGTGGAGCAGAACTGTTGTGCAAACAGATGTGCAGCAGACTTTCTCTATGGCCTTTCGACCAGCATCCCTCCTAAGTGAGAGGAAAATAAATGCATGCAGACCTAGCCCGTCCTTGCTCCCTGCGGCTGAGTAGCTGAATCAGTTGAGTTAGTGGCACGGTTATAAGAGAGCGTGTGACATTTGACAAACGTTAACCTTCTCTTTTACTTCAAGGATACTCTCAGGCAGGGCCAAAGTTGTTAGCATGGCACCTGTGTGATAAAAGCTGGTGAGTCACACCAAACCTCCTGCTGTGGTGACACATCCTTCCATGACATACAGGGGTGACTTGGCTTCTCTTTCTTTAGGGTCTCTTTTAACTGTGCGTTGTCATTTTACTATTACCATTAAAATATGAAATGATAAGGCTGAAGATTTTAAGACAAACACACTAAGATGTTTAATGTGGCTAACATAATTTAAAAAAAGAAAGAAAATATGTTAGACTTATGAGAAAGTAACACATTATATAGTACTGGGCAAAAGACTTGAGCCACCCCTCCTTTTGTCAGAATATGCCTCCAAGGATTAAGACTTTCTTGTCACTTTCTTGCAATAGTTCTCCAGGCTTTCTGAAGCTCTTTCAAAGTTTTCCTTTGAACATTGGTTGATTTTCTTTTTCATTCATTTTCAGTCCAATCTTTGTACCTGATCGTTTTCTGGTTGCCACTTAACACCAATCTATGAATCATTCAAACATAAAAAAGGCACCTAACTCAAGGGATGAACCAATGTTGTGTCATATAACAGAAAACTTAGCAAAAGACTGATTTTAAATTGTAGTTTCATTAGATTTGAAATGTCTGATTGGTAATGGCTTCCTTTTTCAGCATGACAATTATCCCAAACACACTGCCAATGCAGTAAAAGCATATGTGGATATAAAAACATACTATCGCTCATAGATTGGCCTTTCCAGCCCCTGAACCTCAACATTATTGAAGCACTATGGGATCATCGTGCCAGAGATAAGAAGAAAAGGAAGTCAAAATCCAAAGAAGAGCTTTGAATGTCCTGCAATAACCCCGGAGAACTCTTCCTGTATACTACTTAAAGAAATAACACATGTATATGTTTCAAAACTATTTTTCATAGAAAATCTTTTTAAAAAGACTCAGACTTTTGCACAGCACTGTTTGTTTAATCTCGCTGACCAAATAGTGCAGAAATAAAGTTATTTAGATACAATGACTCTATTTTCTCAATTGGTTTTTTGACAAAGTTTGAGGTGTAAAGTGCAAATGAAACATGTAAGATGTAAAACTACATGAACTGATTTTGCATAGACTTAAACATCACAGATCATTACAGAATTAACTCCTGAGAAAAACGATCCAGCTGCTTACCTGCTAAATTTTTTCAGATGATAACAGCTAATAGCTAATTTTGTTCATCAGTGATAAACATGGGAAAGCCAACATGCTAACAAATACTATTACCTATATTTGCAAATTATGCAGACTTACATGTAATATTGCACTAAAAAGTATGGGTGCAAAAGGGCTCTAAGAGTGATTCCAAGATAAAGGGGTGAAAAGTCGTATGTGGAGTGTTCTGCATGTGCCATCCTCACTTGTCCACATATCTACATTAGCAAGCAAGTCAGTTTATTGAGGGATTTTTTTTTCCCAGTGAACTCTGAAGTCTTGAGTTGTTGTTGTTTTTTAGTTTTTTGCAATTAGTATCATGAAAAAAAGCTTTGCTATATTTGTGCAGTGTAGCTGCTTGTTTGTTGATACTGTTGCTAGCAAGATCACATGGAAATGTAAATACTAGTTGCCAAACTTCACCAGCTAATATAATCTATTTTAACTGTCAAATGGTAAATATGATAGCCATCAGTAATTTATGTAATGGCATGAAATTAAAACTGTATAACACGCACTTACTGTTAGTCATGTAGTGGTTAGCGAGCTAGCTCTAATTAGCTATGTAACCTTTTCTGGAACTGGTTACTTTGCCATGTCTAAAAACACTTTGTTGAAATCATACTGATATTAATATATACAGTATTTATGATGGTCTGCTTCTAGTTTAGAAAACTACAGTAAAATTGTGAAATTTTAAGAGCAGGATAGTCTTGTGCACATCTCCTCACTATTTTAGCTAATGCTAGCAAGAGCATGTTTGTGAACATGAGCTTTATGCAAAAGCTAGCATCAGAAAAACGACTGGAGTTCGCTTGACAGCTGCAGATATCCCTAATAACATTTTTGGAGGTAATGCAGCACTCCTTTCGAGTTATCACTTTTAATGATGGAATTGACATATTGATATTACACTGGCTTCAAATAGCTTAAACATGATTAACTTTAATAATCTTTATTAATGTAGTCGATTCTGTCCAGTATTACTGACCAAAGCGCTTAAAGGGCTCCTACAATCATGTATTTTTTTTAAATAGTGGACTACTTTTCTCTCATACACACACAACTGATTTGTCTGCAATAGCTGTCCTACTTTTAGTCTCTTCATATTTTTCTAACGTTACGGTTTGATCTCCTTTTGTAAAATCAGTCACTCTGCTGCCTCACCAATAACTGTGATTGGTCAAATGCTGCCAGCGCCATCCCTTTCATGTGAATACACCATAACCTGGGTTAACTTAGGGAGCTGATACCCAACTTCGTGTGACTGCTTATCCTGCTAACTAACCATAACCATAACTGGATATGGTGAACTCACTCCGTAGTACAGGGCCCTGATTTGCTCCTCCAAGTATACATGAGAGCTGATGTCTGCATCAGGGTGTGAGCAAAAGTAAGAGACAGAGAACAAGTTTGTGAAAGCTCTCCTGAAGGTTTTGCGGGGGAGATCCCCATGGCTTAATGTTTCATTTAGCACTGGTATGCATAATTAAGAGATTCATGTACCATTTTTGAAGGTTACCCTACAAGAAATAATTAATGAACATAGCAGTGGAATACCAAGTTCCTGGTTTTGGAGGTAACTGAATGTGGTGTCTTGCAAGAAGGCAATCCAAATCTTATCTGGAGCACTTAAAAAACACAACATGTTGCAAAATCGTCTGTACAGCGCAGCTTTGAATCTCTGATTCACCACATTCCAGCGACAGTCTGAAGTATTTCCGGACACCTACAACAAAATTTTGCATTACTGGACCAAATTACCTATACACAGCCGAGGCAGTAGAATAAATGTGTCTGGTGTTGAAATGATTCATTAAAATGCATATTGCTTGTAGGTACTTTAACGTGTGGTTGCAGCAGCTTTCTCCACATTTATTAGGCTGTTCTCAGAGGGATCAGGCTAAAGGCTGTAGCCACATCAGTAAGTGCGATGATTATTCCTGTCTGGCCACGCTTGACCGGACATGGTTTCATCTTTGCTGTAAGTGTCACTTTGAATGACTGTCAGTTTGTCGCAGCAGCCCCTGTTGGCATATACAAAAACTGGATATCCCTCTTTCCACTTTTCCTCTTCTTTTCTTTCTACCATACATCCCTGTGTTTTCAACAGTCTGTCTCTGCATGTGCTCTTCAGCATCTCATCAGTCTTTTTTTAATAATCTTTCCAACATTTAGCAAACAGTGGATTACTTACCTTCTTAGTCTTTATTTCTTGCCTGTTTCTCTTCAGACCTTCATTTTCTTCCTTTGCTTTGTTTCCTCTACTCCATTCTTTTTTCATCCTAGTTCACGCTTTCTCAAAATCCTTAATTACCTGTGAATTTCTGCCTCGCTGCACCTCCTTTGCTTTCTGAGCCTCCTCTCATTTCTCTACTTGCGTCCTTCTCCTCCTCTAACTTCCTTGACCTTGTTCCTTAACCTCTATCATTTTCCAGCATCCATTTTCGTTTGTAGCTCTAATGACCTGAGACGTTGCAGCCATTACAAAGTACTCGAGTACACCATTTTTTTTAAAGAAAACTGAGAAATGAAGTCATGCAAAGTGCAAGCATTTAAGGTCGAGAGTTTCTGCATGTCATTGGGTTTATGTCTGTCGCATGGTCAAACGCAGTTAGCTAGCTAATTTCAGAGTCGTACACAAAGTTGCTTCTTATGTGTTTGCATTATGTGCTAAGACATTCATTTTTTTCTGTTAGAGCAACACTGAAATGAAAGGATGTTCCCAGAGTTTGACTCAGTGTTACACAGGAAAGCAAAATAACACGTGTGACCTTTTTGCTTTTTACCCATCATGCTCTGATGCTGTTTGCCTCTAGGTTTTCTTGAATCCACCTCTATCCACCTTTCTCTATCTCCTTAACCACCTTGTCATCTCCCTCTGAGGGCAGCCGAAGGGGGGAGGCCCACCAGCTGGCCAGGTCACGATTTTGAAATCACTTGGGTCAACAGCATCTGTGTGCTCCTTGTCTATGTAAAACCAAGGCCAGGATAAGTGCCATGTCCTCGCATAAATACATAGATGCATAAAGACGCAGACACGTGAAGTGTCCTCAAGGACTTCTGCTGCATCAGTCAGGTTGCTTGAACGCCCTTGGTTGGTCCCAGGTGGAAAATGTGTATGAACTCAGGTTTTTATACTTGTATACCCATCTGTGTGTGCAAGAGATTAATTCTGTGTGCTTTGTGTCCTATTTTGCCATCTTGACTTTTGATCATCATAATAAGAAATAATACTGATGCAGTCATTGATAACGTGCTTCAGCCAGCAGCCAGTCAGCTGCTGCTCCGTATTTCTACAGATAAAACACAAATGTGGTAATAAGAGGGCACTGGACATGATGGTTAGTGGAGCTTGATACATTTGAGCACTATTTGTTTCCACTATTTATGCTAAGCTACCCCAACAGACTTCCTAATAAATGGGCAAGACTGTCCTCGTGTAACTCTGCACCAATTTCGCCCCATGTCAAACATATTCATTGCCTGTATTTGGCAGAATAGTAGGGAAGTAGACAGAGAGCAAGGGGGAAATGCTCCAGGGCAGAATAAACAGTCAGTCAGTCATAGACTGCATATAAAAGATGGATATACTTTCAAAGATGTGAAAGTGCTTTAGCAAGAGGTGACTGTTGGCTACAAAAGGTTGGAAACATCTAAAAGACTGGAAGTTAAATGACCCTACTGCTCACTTAATTTATAACCTCAGTTATCATTTAGAGTAAAATCCACACAATGGGTCGGTTTTTTTTATATGCAGTCTATACCTAAGTACAGTATGTACCTTATTTTATTTTGAAAAGGAAATCAAATTTATTTTGAAAATATACAGTGTAACTTGCATTTCCAATGCAGTTCAAAAAAGAAAGCATAACAGTATCTGAGACTTGCCTTGTAATTAACCAACAATACATAATGACTTGATTTATGTAGTTAAATAGAGATTTAAAAAAACTAACAAGACAGTAACAGCCATGTCGCCCCAGTAATAATCTGCTTTAATCCGCAGAGTAACTTTGTAGGATTAGAGCAGGCCTGAACACTTTAACTCTGCTGCAGCAGCAGATAATGTTTCATTACTCGCATTTTCCACTTGATGGCAGCAGCTCAGAGCAGTAGCTCCCACATGTAATGTTCTGGGCACAGAAGTTGCAGCTCCTATTGTCATTATTACATTAGAACAGGGTTGTGTTTTTATGGTATCATTATAAGATACGATGTGTCCTCGGGATTCGTAAAATCTCTACTTTGATAAGGGCCACCGAATGCTATTGGAGGCAGATTTAAAGGACAGAACAACCCGGCAGGGTAATGTTTATATTACAGCTGGAGCCTGAAAGCGAAAACACTTTTCCCATAGACCTATTTTCAACATTATTGTCTAATTCTTGGCAAAAAGTGGAAAAGGTCTCCAGAAATGCCAACCTGTTCTTTTAAGAGAGGACAGTACAACAGTTCTATACATGTTTGCATTAAATTTGGAAGAGTACAGTATTTATTCATTTAAGTCGGCTGCCTTTCTTATTTACATTCTAAAGCAACGCCATAACCTGACACATCAACAGCATTTATGCCTTGTGTTCACTGATGTGGATGCAGCCAGAGAGACTGAGAAAGATCTCTTTGCACTCATGCAACCTGTAACTAGGGATGTCAGTACAAATTTTAGACCCTGTGAAAAGATGTGACACATGTACCCTCAACTTGAATGCATCGGATGAATGCACACTGGAGAGTCAGCTGTGAAGATGCTTTATTTGCTGGGAGAAGAAGAAGCAGCACTCTGAATGTAGAAGTAGTCCTGGCATAACATGATGTTAGGTTGGGCCAGAGAGGGCAAAAAAGGAGAAATTTGATAGCAACTTTGCTATAAAATAATCACATTTGTAGTATTGTTTACACTAGCTTACTTTTTTTTTTGCCTCATATCTACTTGCTGGCATGATGCTTGATTCTGTTTCCTCTTTTTTGTTCTTGTGTTTTTTGGCACCGCTATAGTTGAGCTTTTAGGTGCAGCTGCAGACCATCGGCAGGACAGAAAGAATCGTCATTCAGAAGTGGACTGCTGTTAAATGTGGGATGCGCGTTATGCGAAATCAAACTCCAGTGTTTGTGTTTTCCTGCCTTCACCCTTTCTTGTTTGTTTACTGTGATAAAAACAGCCAGACACCGGGAATCAGGAACACCACCTGTTCAATAACCTTCATTTTTCCTGTCTGGATTGTGTTTATGTCACGACATTTTCAAACAGTGCTGCAGTGACGATCAGCTAAGATTCCCACCTACACTGAGGGGGTAGTGTCTGCAGCAGAAGGAATATAGAGAAAATTGCTGCCATTACTACCAAAAACATGCAAAGTTGAACTGAATCATACCACACAGGGAAGGATAATGTGCAAATAAGAACCATTAACTAATGCAGTACATTAGGTAGCATGGTTTCATATACTTGGCCACCTGATCCAGCTGTCGCTCCACAATTAGCTGTGGACTGGTGGATTACCACAAAAACGTGTAGAGAGTTTGATGAGTCATCCTGTAATGACTGGTAAAAATATATGAAATACAGTGAAGGAGCTGTAGAAAATGTTCCCTGAGCCCTGAGGTTTGAAAAACAGCCGAAGACAAGTGAATCTCTGACAGGAAGAACATCCCAGAGTCAAAAAGACAGAATTTACAAGATTTTGGAGACATGATAAGCTGTTCAGTGGGGTAGGAGTCCTCTTGAGGACAATCTCTGCAACCCCGCATATGAAAAAACCTTAAGAATGGTTGAAAAAAAATTGTCACTGAAAATAGAATAAGGATGAAAAATTGCACACTGTGCTTCCTTTTGTCCTGCAGCATCCGCTACATAAATACTGCCTACAAATGCGTAGAAGTCCCCAACCTGTAATTACCACACTTTGACCACGGATTAGCACGCACTTTTAAGGAATAAATTATGCATTGGTGCGTCAGAGTCGATTCGCCGGTGTGTGACGATTGTAAAGATATTTTGGAGGCAATAAAGCTTTAATTCCAAAATGAGGTCACAGAATCTGACAGCTCACATAATACACCTCAGCACTGAGACTGGGAAACAGAATGAAAGATAGACTGTCTGTCGCTGTCAGTGATAGAGCGCATTTACATTTCAGATCCTCTATGAAGAATACAAAGAGACTTTTTTCATATACGCTGCGACTTCAGATATGTAATTGTGCTTGTCATCACCAACTAAAAAAAGCAGAAAAGTAGCAAAGAAAAACCATCCATGCTGACACTTTTTTCTCTGCTCTTCTTTCTTCTGTAAGTGGTAGTGTGAGTTGCAGCCTTAGTAACAAAAGATATCACTGTCATGCCAAACTGTCAAAACAATCAAAGACAGAAACGACTACGTGTAATTGAAACTTTTCAAACAAACTTCGTACCAACTATTTGTGCGTATGCACGTATATATATATATATGTATATGTATGGGAGTCACTATGTTATGGCTGTAAAACATTAAAAGATGATATCACAAGTTTCCCCTCCATTAAATTTAGCTGAAAGGATTTTGCATCCATGTCACAACATGACACGACTCAGTGGTCTTCTAATTAACCCTCGAGGGGTTGATTCTGGGTCTTCACTGCTCTTGATGACCCGTAGCATCATTCATATCACGAACCCAAATGGGAACATATCGAGCCAACCCTAATGCCTCAGCTCAGAGTATCTGCTCATGCCGAACGCTTACTTTATTTAAAATCTGCACACCTAACTGTGTTGAAAGATCATTCACAATTTTGACAGACCAAACACTGCTGGATCTAATGTGGCTCAGTGTCATGTTTTTTAATCAGTATTAGGCTGGTACATCAATAAAGGCTAATAAATATACCTAGTCAGTGTTTCAACTTTTCCTATGTTCGTTGGCACACTTGATGGTACAGTGAATACCTTGACCTACAAAGTCTTAACCCCTCAATCGGAACTTTGCAGATGTCAGAAACTGAGGGTGAGTTGACATGGTGTAATTTTCCACAAATGTTCAGGTCTCCAGGGTTTAAAAACACAACTGCTCTTAAAAAATTAACAGACACACTCACTGGCTACTTTATTAATTACAACTGTTAATGCAAATATCTAATCAGCCAATCACATCATGAGCTGATCTGATGGAATTTTCCCACACAACCATCTCTAGAGTTGAATGGTCCAAAAAAGAGAAAACATCCATTACAGAATGGACTAGAGCCAAATCACAACAACAGTCGCCTCAAGGCACTTTATTCTGTAAGGTAAAGACCCTATAATAATACAGAGAAAACACCAATGAAAAGACAACCAGGAAAGGACAAGGAAAAACTGCCTTTTAACAGGAAGAAACCTCAGACAGAACTAGGCTCAGGGAGAGGCAGCCATCTGCCGTGTTCGGTTGAGGGTGAGGGGAGGAACACGGGACAAAAGAAGGAAGACATGTTAGTCAAATAACCAGTCATTACAACTGAGGTATGCAGAAGAGCATCTCCGAACACCTTGAGGGAGATGAACTACAGGTGCAGAAGACCACACTGTGTGATCTTCACTGTTAGATAAGGACAGGAACAAGACTACACTTCACACGGGCTGGAACAGAAGACTGGAAGAACGTTGGCCGGTCTGATGAGTCTTGATTTCTGTTGCAACATTCAGATGGCAGGATCAGAATTTGATGTAAACAACATGAGAGCATAGATCTATCTTGCCTTGTGTATGTTATGGTGTAATATTGTGGGGGATTTTTTCAAGGCACTCTTTGGACCCGTTAGTGCCAGCTGTCTGCTGTTGCTGATCATGTCCATCCTTTTTTGTAGGAATGTTTCCAGCACCTTGTTGAATCTATGCCACACTAAATTATTGGAGTACTGAAGGTAAAAAGGGGTCCAACCCTAGCATCGTGTACCTAAAAAAGTGTCAGTAGAGTGTACAAGTACACACATGTACACAGAAAAAGTGTCGCCCCGACATAGACAGTAACATCATTGCTAACTGAAGTGTTATAGCCATTGAACACGCTCTCACTCAGAGCTAACACACAATTTCTGTTACAGGTAGGTCGAGTTAGGACCAAAGGTAATCATTTGCATGGGCAGGTGGGCAGTGGAGCGTTTTGGATCCTGTCCATTGGAGAGATGAGAGCATGACACGCAACAACATCCTGACAGAATTCATTTCACTGGGTCAACAGAGAACTGAAAGAAGAACTGCTGGAAAGCGCTCCCATCCTGGAGTCAGGGTGAGAGGCTGTTAGGTTGGTGCAGGTGGAATGAGGATTATAAGTGCAGCATTTGACTACTCACGCAAACTGAGTTTTCTGACCTTTGAGATAAGATTATAGTAGCGAGTGCTGCTGCTGAAAGGTTAAACAATATGGAAGAAAAATCGAAAAAGCAAAGGAGACAATGAGCAAATGAGCAAAATTGGGTGCCACATGGGTTGCAGTGGCAGGCAACTTATTCTAAAAAGCATTAGAAACTGATCACAAGAACATTAAAAAGATAATCTGAAAACAATTCATGATAACGAAATGTTCTTGTGACAAGAAAAAAACAGAATGCACAAAAAAGCAAAATTGAGAAACAGGAGGAAAAGTTCTGGCTGTTGGAGGCAAAGTATGTTCCCAAAATAGTGTAAAGACATGTTGTAATATAAAAAAAACAACTTTTGAGAACATCTGTTCCCAGTGGATAGTCTACATTCTTCTGAATCCTAAATTTCTTCAGTATAAACTCCAAAAAAATATGGTTAGAAAAGTTGGAGTCTCATATGTAGCTTCTTGTGCTATGAGCCACAGTCGTCTTACCACAGGAAACCGCACAGGCATTAATTCAAAGTATACCAAAGTATATCATTTGAAAAAGTCTCAGACAGGCTTCCAGCAGTCATGAATGAGTGATGATGATCTCACAACCACTTTGATCTTTTTGAAGACATTCTCCTTTAGTCAAGACGAATGCATTTCCACACTGCCAACGTTATGACACTTTTCAACTGACAAGAGGAAAGTTTTGTTATGAAGCTAAAATATATTTTCAGTCAGACAACTGACCCTGTTCTAACCACCTTTTGCTTACTCAATTTGGCATCTTTAGCTTTTCATTCTTGCATGACAACAAAGCCCCAAGGAATAAAACTGGGCTTTGAAGTGATTTAAGGGCAGTGGTTGCTGACTGCATTCATCTCAAGATGTACGGTGGCCTAAAAAGCATTTTTTTCCCCACATAAACTATCAATGAAATTTATTGAATCCTCTATTAATTATTCATCTCAAACTCTTTTTCCAATAGTTTCATAACCAAAATATGATTGTTTAGGAGTATCCCCCAATGTTTTGTTACGGTCAAGATATCTGGCACCTTTAGATAAGCTACAGAGAACATTTTGCAAGGTCAGAGCCGCAAACATTATCTCTGTAGAAGCATCCAAGACCACACTGCACCATGCACTGGTAAAAATAAAGCATCTGTAAATTACTGAGCTATGACTGCAGAATCACTGGTTAAGGGAAGGGATTTGAAAGCCATCACTTTAGACAGCTGAGCAAGGTAATTGAAACTGTGGTGTGATTACCCAGAATGTATGAAACTTTAAACCGGCTCCATGGAGATGTGTGATGTTTTCTCAAATGTGAGCAAAGAGCCAGGGAGCCACAGAGAGCGAGCCTGTGCTGTACAGTTGACTTTCCTTATGAGCTGTAACAAGTAGCCCTGAGCAAATAAGTGTCAGCCCAGCAAGCAAAAGATACAGAGTCACACAGAGGGAGTGAGAGAGAGAGAGGCAAAAAGGGAGCTGAGTCAAGAGAACAAGAAGAGGGGGACACACAAACAGAATTTAAGAGAGACGCACATACAAACAGACTTGAGGGGGCAGATACATACGTAGAAAAACACAGCCAGCATTGCACAGATTCAAATCTTCATGCTATGTTTGGCTGTCTGTAATTATGCAAGGCTTCCCGCACGCTGCATGGCTCTTTCATCGCCCCGCACATCTTCACATTTCTTTGTCATTTTGCTATTCTTCCCAAAGCCTTAATCAACGTGGCTCCCTGCTTTAAACGTTTCTAACAATGTTCATGCTTGCGTCTATATTTCAAATACCCCAGTCGCGTTAGTCATTTCCTCGTTGCTGCTGCATTGTGGCGTCCCCCCCTCCCCCCCCCCGCCAAAGCCAAGATCATGAAAGACCGATCTTCCTACAGGGACAGAGGCTGGAGAAGAAAAACAAACAAACAGCGAATCGGATGGCAGGGATAATACGACTGGCAGTGAGCTGCAGTATCTCTGACTTTGTATTCTGCTGCTGTCAAATGCTGCTGTTTTAATTGGAACTGAACTCAGCTGAACGCAGCAGCCGGCTCTTCTCAATCTGACCCCAAAACAGCAGACACTCACTCTCTCAGCCTGTACACGTAGCCGCCCCCACATTCCTGCACTCACACGTTTCAGAAGACAGGCGGGGAAGTCAAGAAAGATGGAGATGAAGAGAGAAAGTTGGAAAAACTCAAACGTATAGCAGTATTTACCAGCTGATAAGGTGATGGCTACATTTGATGACAGTAATTCATTACCTACACACCCCTCACTGCTAGCTCTCCATGTTTTAGATGACTGCTCCAATAGTATTGGCCCGACTTCGACTTATATAATGGCATGTTCCATCCATTCATCCATCCATTTTCCAAAGTATCAAGTATTAAAGTGTTCTGAACCTGCAATCCACAACTATGAGAGGGGATGGCATTCATTTATTTTCTAAAACAACGATAATTATGTGCTTGAAAGCCTTGGCAATATTGTTTCCCGTTTAGCAATCACAAAGACAGTTGGCCTGAATTGATTTAAAGTCTGGTGAATTGGATTGGATTGTTCATTGTGTCACAGAGGGAGCGGCAGGCCAACTAATGGCAACGCTGAGTGTAATAAATTAATTCAGCTGTTCACAGGTGCCAAATGTATTGTCAAGTGTGGCTGATTAAAAGGTGGGACCTGCATGGGAAATCAGAGCAACGGCACTTTGTAAATCTAAATGTAAATCTAATCTGACGTACCATTAAAAAAAGATACCGCTCTGAATGAAAAATGTGTGGAAGAAACGTGACAGATGGTTTATTATGAGCCTACAGTCTCTCAACCCAGTGTTCAGAACTCTGGTTAAGTTATTTTTCTTTTCTTTACTGAAGTTCCTGATTTCTGATGTTCTCGCAGATGTTTTTATTGTATGCTTGTGCTCAGTGTGTAGTAGGGGAGAGTAGAAGTGAAAGGAATTGTAATGTCATTCTGGGAAATGTCTTTCCAATAATGCTTTGAGTGTGGTATTTGTACTGCTAAATACCAAGTTTTCAAATCATTTTATAGTTAACTTACTTGCTAACTGTTAAAAATAAAACCACTAGAAATTCCGCGTCCACATACTTCGGCCTTTCCATTCACCAGGCAGACCTTTTTCCTCGGCTGTTTGAGCCAATATGGACGACCCTTAGCTTTTGTGACTTCCCTGTTGGCTTTTGAAACTTGTTGCAGTGCGTTGTAGTTGCTGCTTTAGACCACTGTTTGGTGGAGACCCTCATGAAGCCTAATGCAAGGACTTAGGCACAGACTCAGCTTGAGAGCCTGAATGTTCATCCGGCTCATAATCAATTCCAATTCACAAGTTATTGTAATGTGTGAAGTGCAGAAAGAAAGTGAGTCTTCCAGGAATGATGACAGCCGTCTGTGATTTCATACCTCTTATCTTAAACTGAGTGACTCGAAACATTGACAGTACTTGAAACACAAGAAGGTATAACAATAAAATCAAAGCAGAAACCAAACCTGCCCATTATACAAACCCAGGACCATGACAGTGACATACTACAAGACAAAATATGAAGTTAAAATTATTCCAGCTGAGGTTTTTGGCCACTTGATGTCACAAGTACAAACTCTTGAAGCTGTGTTTTGTCTTGATCAGTTTCTTTAGCTGTTAAAGTGAGACATTTTTCCACACTTTTGGGCTTTTTGGCTTTGATAACATATGTTCTTTTAAACTTATGAAAATGCACAAAGTAGATCGTGTTTATTTCACTATGTTTTCTTTATTGGACATCAATGGAAATAACTAATACTTTGATGAATATTGAAAAAATATGTTTTTTTACATGTACAAAAGTAAGTTTTTTTGTGTTACGCCAAATGTAAGTAATAAACAGTGATAGAATTAGTATTTATGGAATTATAGATTTGAATAAGTTGAATTTTAATTATCTATAAAGTACAAATAGAAATAGAGAATAAGGCTATGTCTCTAAATGTGACATTAAATGATGACATATGGAATAAAGCAAAAACACTTAATTATGATCATGATTATTTTTAATACTTTTGTTTTTCTATAACGTACACATCTTGGACAAATGTGAAGGACATGTTTAATCGCTGTATTTGTTAAATACCTTTTAAGATCAAAAGAAAAGAAGGTAAATATGTGATATTGTGTATTTCATTGGTAGTTAAAAAGATAATTACTATTTTTAAAAGTGTAACGCACACTTATTTTCACCTCATTTAATCAGAACCTCAATATGCTTAATTTGGTGGTCTCAGCAAATCATTAGTGAGAGAAAAGAAAAACCCCTGACTTGTAAACTGACTTGTTTTTTTAATGTATTTATTCAGTCAATTGTAATTTGCACTTTACTCTTTAAAAAGAGCAGTTTTAACTAATCACTATAGGAGACAGGTTAGCTATTGTGGAGAAGGAACATTAAAGCTTCAGATCAGGCTGATAAATGGTGGTAATTGAGTTGAAAAATCACTGCTCCTGCAATACTGAGGAACTGTAGTGGTGGTATATCAGTTCACCAGGAGACTAATATACAAAGAGACTACAGAGACTGGCAGGATTCAATTATGATTGCATTGTGTTTACTCGTTGTTGAATGTATTGACTTGCTCTGTTGGTTTAAACGAAAGTAAGAGCATTGGGTCTCTCTTTAAATTAAATCTAAGGAAGTAAGACATCAGATTAAATTAAATCTTCTTTAGATTAAATCTTCAGATTAAATCTGAGAGATTGTTTCTGTTTCCAGTTTCCAGTTTTTCTAACATTAGTAATAAGAACCTCTGCAGTCAGGCAGTGATGTCATAATGAACTTTTCCCACCTTATTTTTTCATTACTTAATGATTAGCAGTAAAGTAAATGAGATGTATCACATTTTTTTATGCTGTACCTTTTGTACCGAGGCAAGTGTTTGGGTGAAGAAATAATTCTTCACTGATGAAAAACAAAGAGAATACAACTGTTTTAGTGGCCGATGCTTTACTTATGCACACCGGCATATAACGAAGCATGGCAAGTAGTTGGGTACATACGGCAAAATAAAATTCTGTCCGGGCAGCTTCATCTAGAGGATATAGAGATATTTCACTCTGAAAAAAAGTGGACATAATGCGGACACTAGAAGAATCAGAAATGAATAGGATTCATCCTCTGGGACCAGACTCACATCCCTAAAGCCACGCTGCCGGCAAAGCTTCAAGTCATGAAGGTCAAGTAGAAGTCATAAGCTGGAGATTTACCAGCAACTTCAAGGATGCCAGGACAGAACTCTCAGCTAGTCAGCAGGTAGTCGCACAATATGAATGTGAAGTAAGAGTGGCTAGCAAAAAAGATGCTGAGAAAATCTTTACTGGAAGATAACTGGTAACATATGGGAAGAATCCCTCCAGCTGACAATCAGGTCACAGAGAGTGGCCTGTTCCCTGGTGGTTTACTGACTGACTGACTGGAAATAAGGCACTTTGGAGAGCTGATTTAAAAGAGCATCCATCAGAGAGACACACAAAAACACACTGACTTAAATTACACACAAACCCTCTTACACTGTATCTGTGATAAAGCCTCCACCGTTGTTGGCTCATGCGCTGATCCAGGCAGAGCAATTATGGATGTGTCCAATCACCATGAATTTCCTTAAGTTTAATTAATTTTGTGCAGTAAGTCTTGACTCTATCAATCCATCAGGTTTTACGTGCTGCCTTTGCCCAACTCTCCATCTCCTATGATTTCTCCTTTAAAGGACATGTATAGATTCTAGCTTTTTTTTTTTTTTTAAGCTTTTATGCAGTCGTCAGGAGAGCTTGTCTCTATTTTTCTTGTATATTGCTTTTAATCTGCTCCTGAATACAAATTGAGTCTGACCTTTCATAGTGGAATTAAAAATCTAGCTTCCTTAATATAAACTCCTTAATGTGACAATTAAAGACATGAAACGGTCATACATCAGAACTGAACTGCTGCACAAACAGAATCTAATATTTGATATTTAGTATCAAATAGATGATGTAGTAATGTTTTAAATCCCCTATCTTATAGTACCTCTGAAAATTTAAGCATGGCATTGAAGAGGGATAGGGCAGCAAATTAGTGGCAAAACACAGTAGACTTCCCCTTTAGAGCGGAGCGATGGCTGGACTGTGAGATTTAGATAGATAGATGAAGTAAGAGATCGTTCCACCTCAGGAGGCCTGCAGTTTAATTGAGTTTATGAAGCAGTGGATGGAGCAGATTGGTGGGGGACATCTATCTAAGGGAACTCTGATCTCTCACTTTCCATCCTTCACCTGATCTTTTTTTTTTGGCTAACTTTCCTTTTTCTAGCACTATTCGTCTCACTTACTGTCCTGCCTTTTTTTAGTGCAGATTTGGAAGTTTTGTGTGTATCTGTCTAGCTTTATTTGTGTCTTTTGTGTCTTAATGCGATACTACCTTTTTAATAGATTTCCTTATTGTGTCTATTTTCAGATATACAACAATGCTTTAAAGTCCACGGTCCACAAATAACAGTGCATTACATTTTCATACATTGGGAATCAGCTTCGCTCCTGACTATCACTGTGGACTCAAATAAAAGACACATTTTATCTTAACCATAATAGAGCAACATGACATATTCTGTTTTCTATAATTGTATCTGATTAAAGTCAGCAAGTGACAAAACTCTTTAGTGACTGTCAGGTTTTATTATTTTAGGGCAACAATCATTTGTTTGGTTTCATCCAGTGTCATTTTCCAGTCAGATCAGTTTTTCTTAGTCACTTGGACGATGATTCCGAGGACCTTGGCCTGTATTTGTTATATAGCCACAAATATTAAAGGTCCTCTCCCTCTAACTTAAAAGCAGTTTTAACCCGCGAGTAACAAAATATGATTTATTTTATAGGGATACGATTTTTATGGTACAATAGCAGTCTTAGTATTTGATTTTACACATGATATTACAGAATATGACCATTTTTATTATCACGTATAATGATCCTCAACCCGCTGAGCTCTCAATCATCATAGCTGGAAACCTTATTCCTAATCCTGAATCTAACCCTATAGTTTGGAGAAAGGCTAAAAAGATTTTTATAAAAAATGAGAATTTCCCCCCCATGTTACCTGATCGCCAAGACATGGTAAAATAATTTCCAAACAAAAAAATGCCTATTCTGATTACATTTGAGGATTCAAGGAATAAAAAGAAGAGTTTTTTTTTTATTTAAAAAATTGAATTTTTTTTAACCATGATGTACAGTGAAACTGGTATACTGGTGTAATGTGCAATCATAAAAGATTTCCTTGATGATACTTACATCAGTGTAAATACAGCAGATTAACCAGAGCTACATATTCCATATATTTGTAATTACATTTTGTTTCGTTCTCTGTCACGATAAGCCTCCATCTTCACAGATGGCTGTAGAAACTTACTCTTGTACCTCTCTCCTGACCTCTTCCGTACATGCTGATGATGATTTGAACCTAAATGGACAATAATTTGTTTAAAAAGGTTACATTTGGATTTATCTGTTGCCACTGATTTTCACTTCAGTTCTCGTGTAATTTAGCATACGTCAGCATTTTCTCCCTCCTTCCCTTCCTTAAATACTATCAAACAGACATTCTTATCTAATTCAAAACCATTAATAAGAGATTTAAAACAAAAAACAACCTTATAACAATGATTCAGTAAAGCTGAAGCTGTACTAATTTGTCTCTTTAGGTTTAGATTCTCACTAAAATGCCATTTACGTGCCATTACGTCTGCTTAGAAATCAGAAATATATATTTTTTTAATTGGTTCAAGCATAATTAGCTATGTTAACCCATTTCAATATTTTCTGATCTGGTCTTACTGTACTTAATTGTAGTAATTATAATCAATAATTAACAGTGTGCTTATAGGGAAATTTCAAAGTAATTTTTAAATACATAAATGGCTCCTCTTTCTTTTTTCGGTATACTCTCCATTAGGTATTTTCATTATTGTATTGTTTAACACATGTACTGAATAACTGCCATATTTTATTCTGTAATGCTTTGCAGTAATATTACAAATCCATGCAACACCCACGCACACTTGAACTTATTTTGTCAGCTTGTTACCCTCCAGACTGTGTGTTGACAGCTGGTTGCAGACACACCAGATTGATGGAGCACTTACTGGACAGGCCTGCAGAGCTGCAGATGCTTGTGTGTGTGTGTGTGTGTGTGTGTGTGTGTGAGACTGATGGGGCTGTGTGTGGGCTTTTACAAGAGAAAAATTGATTGACTTAAGAAAAAGAAAGGAAAAGAAATGTATGTT
>VUQG01044795.1:10990-23297 GCA_015106755.1 Etia nguti | reverse complement strand
CATCTGTTCTCTGGGAAGCAGGGGAAGCTGTGATGAGAGGTAAAATAATTTCTTTCTCATCACATAAAAAGAAAAAAGAAAACAAAAATATTCAGTAATTAGAGAAAACTATCAAATCCTTAAAAGAAGCCTACACGTCCCGCCAGAAACAGGAAATACTGAACAAAATACGTAAAACAAAACTAGAATTAAATGAAATTATAAATATAAATATCCTTGAGCAAGATACTAACCCCATGTTGCCTACTGGTGGTGGTCAGAGGGCCCGGTGGCGCCAGTGTCTGGCAGCCTCGCCTCTGTCAGTGTGCCCCAGGGCAGCTGTGGCTACAATGTAGCTTGCCATCACCAATGTGTGAATGGGTGAATGACTGAATGTAGTGTAAAGCGCTTTGGGGTCCTTAGGGACTAAGTAAAGTGCTATACAAATACAGGCCATTTACCATTTAGAGGACCCGAGCTTGAGACCTATTTAAGCGAGGGGGGAAAAAAGAGTGCAAATGTGCAGTCTTGGTTTCATGAACAAACATAAAAATATTGACAAATTCACACACACACACACACACACACACTTTATTACTTTGTTGCTTTTTTTAATTTCCTTTTTTTAGTTTCTGTGTACCTGCCCTAGTGCCTGCTCTGTTTTTTGTTCTTTGAATTCCTGCATTTGAATAAAAGTCATTTTCCCTACAATCTACACATTCTTTCAGACATTCTCATTCAGTTCAGTACTTATCACAAGTTAAAATTCATGGAGCCATTCAGGAATCATTAGCAATACAATATAATACATCTGCAACATATTCATATACAAAAAACCTGGTTTGTGCTCTGCATATGGCTTATTTACAAAAGTACAGCAGTGGCAGTACAGATTAAAGTTTTACAGTTTTACTATTATTTTCATTAAAATAAAGCAAAAAATATGCAAAAAAAATGCAAAAAATACTGTGCTGCTCTTTTTCTTGACTTGTCAAAGGCTTTTGATACAGTTGACCATGCTATTTTAGAAAATAGACTAAACAACATTGGTCTATCTGTAAATGCTGTAAGCCCCCACCTGAAGAGGTTAGTCATCCCCGATAACCCTGTCACCCCACACAAAGTCTTTCAAATGTCCTAGAGCCCATCTTAGGCGAGCAGGCCGATTGAGGCCAACGGGGGGAGAGTCATTCTGATCAGGACACGGGGTCCAGCTGGCACCCCTTCTCCAACAGCAAGTGAGGCGAGGGGGCAATATGCTGAGATTCTGTCCTGGGGCAACACTACCATGCGCCGCCGGCCGGGCACACTATCTCAGACAACAGTGTCATGACTTCCGCAGGCAATTGCCAGTGACTGCAAAACTTGGGGGGCACACCATTATTGCGGATAGGACAATACACCTTATTCACAGGCACAGATGCTCTCCCCTGTTACCTGGTGTCATAACCACTCTTCTTCTGTACTCCCGAGTTGGCCTGGACCTGGCGAGTGTAATCATGGACCACCTCTAGACTTCCTCAGAAATTGATACCATTGACTGGCCTCCATAGTTGTATGACCCAAAACTAACAGAACACCTCTAGAACATTATGTTTTGGTTAATTTGATAGTGCCAAGTTACACCAAAGACTACCCAGGAGCTCAGTATTGCTCTGGTCCAACACATCATCTGGCATCTCATTGTGGGCATGCCTCGAATTTGTAAGGGTTCATTTCCAGTCTTGGTGATTTTTTCTCCATTGAGATCTTATGTTTTCAAAGTGTTCTTTTATTTTTTTTTAGAAGTATATTCCTACTCTACTTCTAATCCTGAAGGCTGTTTTTTCTAGTCAATAAAATGGTAAATGGCCTGTATTTGTATAGCGCTTTACTTAGTCCCTAAGGACCCCAAAGCGCTTTACACTACATTCAGTCATTCACCCATTCACACACAGGTGATGGCAAGCTACACTGTAGCCACAGCTGCCCTGGGGCACACTGACAGAGGCGAGGCTGCCGGACACTGGTGCCACCGGGCCCTCTGACCACCACCAGTAGGCAAACATGGGGTTAGTATCTTGCCCAAGGCATGTAGACTGGAGGAGCCTGGGATCGAACCACAAACCTTACGGTGAGTAGGTGACCCGCTCTACCACCTAAGCTACAGCCGGTCCAACTCATTTAACCTCACTTGCCCCATCAGACCTTCTTCATCAGGTTTAAGAGAAACACCTTGCTCATCTGGTAACAATCCACACTCCATTATTGCTGATAATAGTTGATCCTTTAAGACCTGCTTCTTGCCATCCTTCCTGACATAAATGTCTGATTTATCCACAGTGATTTTAAGACTTTTAGTACACCAAAACTCAAGTTGTGTTACTAACAAAGTCATCCAAACTACACTTGTAGTGCACCAACAGAGATAATATCCAAAGAACTACCCATAACTTGGAAAGTCATCTTAAATGATGTTCTAAGCCACAAATGTCAAAAAAGGCCAATATGACAACAACAATACCTATAGAAAACAAAAGTGTTACTGCAAGCTACACACACAAAGTATGTGACAACAAGTCGAAATGCATTAAAGGAGACTTTGAGGGAAGCATTAGCAGATGATATGAAAGCAATCATCTTTGAAAAAGTACAGGGAGAAAGACGGAGAGAATGTGTTGATGTTGCTGGAGGAATGACTGAAAACTCCAGTGAACCAAGACTCTCTGATCACCAAAAAGAGAGGGTTAGACAATGGCTCCAGGAACAGCAACAACAGGACCAAGACCATCAACAACAGCCAAGGCATGAGTTGTAGCACCTGGAAGGAGGAGCACAATTTGATGGAGGAGCAACTGGAGAGATAACTACAGCAAGTGCAGGAGATGAAGCTTATGTGCAAGTTCAAAAAGGAAGATCTCTAGCCACTCATATATCTGCTTCCCAGGTGCTTGCAGCTAATCTAAGCTTTACATCAATTCCACTTTCCCACGCTGTCAAGCTGATCGTGAAATCTGGAATCTAGTCCAGTCAGCTTCTTCCAGCCTTCTTCAGGCCAATCAGCCTCACTTTAAATCTCACTGCACATCTGTCATTCTTCCTTGCAGTCACTTTCGTGCAACCCACCTCCTCCCCATCACCGAGTCTCATCATTCAGGCTCCATTCAAGCCTCCATCTTCATCTCCACCATCAGCGTCTAGAGGGGGGTCCTGCCCTAATCCCTATCACAATTGGGATTCTGTTATGCTGTTATGCTGTGCTGTGGGCCATCGTGGTGTAACCACCAAACACCTCAAACTAATTTCATGTTCAATTCCTTCTAATGATATCTCCTTGTTGAAATGCAACAAGAGCAACACCTTGAGCCATTCTGTGGCTGGATCAAAGACAGGAGCAACATCTTTTAAAGAAAACTTTGTTTTATTGGCATAACCTAAACCAAATTACCTTTTAATGCAACCTTTTCTCATCTCCAGTGGTTTGGTAAAAAGCCACCTTCTTCGCGGTAAACTCGTATCAGTGAAATCTAATGTTAATGATGAATACTCCTAATAATTGTTTCAAAAATAGATTTTAATAACCAAGTATTACTGATCATACTATCGCATTAGAAAAAAAATCAACAAGTCGACAGGCATGCAGTGCTCACTCTATGTACAAACATCATCATCATGTCCTGAAAAATCATTGACTGGCTTCCACCTAACCACCTCAGAATCACCTGGTTATTTTGTAGAACAATTTTATTACATTTACAGTAGCCATGATTTTTTAGTTCATTTAATTTTCATGCTTTTAAGTTTGCTTTCGAATAACATTAGCTTACACTGTCACCTCACAGCAAGATGAATTTGTTGGTACAGTTTAGGAATTTGATTTGATGTTCTACCTGTTCCTGCATGAATTGTCTCGGGTACTCAAGGTGCCTCCTATCCTAGGTCACAGTAAAAAAATAACA
This sequence comes from Etia nguti, assembly GCA_015106755.1. Classification (NCBI taxonomy): domain Eukaryota; kingdom Metazoa; phylum Chordata; class Actinopteri; order Cichliformes; family Cichlidae; genus Etia; species Etia nguti. The sequence continues at coordinate 19,380 of VUQG01044795.1, read as the reverse complement.
TATGCTTGGTACTTTGAGTTTTGAGTGGGTATAACCTATTTTCCATGTGGTGCAGCTCAAGCACACCCAGCAGATTTTAGAAACAGGAACCACATAGTTTTGTGTGGTTTGTATCCAGTGAGCATAACTTCTAGCTTGCGTGCAAATGCCAAACACTTATCATAGATGAAGAACTTTCAAATTAAATTGGCTTGTAGAAAATTATTGGCTCTATGTTGCAGTTGTTGTGATTATTATCGTATTTTTTGATATTTAAAGAGCTCAGAAACTCTGGATCAAAAAACTGAGCCCAAGTTTTTATTAGCTCTTGAGGACAAAACCAACTATAAGCGTGTTTCTCAATACTTCCCTTCCCCATTTGCCCAAAACATTGCTGAGACAAGTGATTAACTTCATATTTTTTCCAGGCTTACCAAAGAAATTATGAAATGTGGTTTAGATCTTTATACAGGACATTCACTTGGTTTAATATTGCGCTTTCTCATGTTAGACCACATTTATATTCAGCCATGTAATCATGGTCACTGTAAAACTTATAAGGAACTAATAAAAAGGAAGAAGAGGTGTTAACAGGAACAGAAAACAGCTGATCTGTCAGGAAAACCTGCAGGAAGCATAAAATATATATATAAAAGATAATGAATTTGGTAAAAAAGTAGAATAACAAAACAAAAAAAGGAGAAAGCATTATAGACTGTTGTAGAAAATGTTACAACAATGCAAAGCTCAAATTGCTACTTCAAGCATCAGAAAAGTGAGAACCCATCCACTGTTTTTGTTTCCGAACATTATTCTGATATCTACTGCAGCTGTTAGTTACCATTGCACCCTGCACATGGCCCCTGCTCGCACCACACACAAAAAATAATCCTTCACTTTCATTTTATGTCACAAAGTCTTCAACTTGAAGAAGAAGAAGAAGAGCTAACCTCCACTCTGTTAACCTTTAAGCATTTATCTTGGGCTGTAAGTGATATGTTACAGCATTTTTTAATGTTTATTATGACATTATATTATTACATTACACCTGAAGCATTTAATAACAAAGCTGTTTTTTAAAAAAGCAGTCTAATGGGTGAATATCATGTAGGTTGTGTTTTCAATTCAAGTCAGTCTCTTTACAGACCAAGAATTATTGATCAATAAACATTTGTCAGAATTTAAAGACAAAGCCTTACTTTTGCTCAGAACATTTTTTTCTTTGACTAAGTTTGAGAATCTTTATCAGTTTTGTGATAATTTCCTGGAAATTGTGTAATTGAGTTTTGAATAAACCTCAAAGCTAATATCAACAATTTATAACATAATAAATGTCACAGTAAAAAAAAAAAAAGTTTGGCACTTAGGTTTTAACCACACAAGACCCAGTTTTCCATGTGGTGCAGCTCAAGCACGCCCAGCGTTTAGAAACAGGAACCACGTGGTTTTGCTCGGTTTATGTTCAGCAGGTATAACTTCTAGCCTCTCAGCAAATGCTAAACACTCACGAAAGATGGAAAATTTACAGATTAACCTGGCTTGTAGAAAATTCTGGATCTATGTTGCAGTCATTGTGATTATTATCGTGCTTAGCAGAGACTTTGGATGCACTTGCAAACCACAGCAGTTCGACTGCAAATTATACATGACCCTGCCATCGTTTATCATATTCATCTTTGTACTGTGGACAGACAGGTCATTCCAGAGAGTCTGCAGGCACCTGATGTCAAACATTTGTGGCAACTGGCTTCACACCTTGAGTTTTTTGGGTTCATCCTTGCGATACATTGTCAGGGCAGCCTTCATTTCTTTGCTGTGGGCTGTGTATGTGTTCCTAGATGGAGACTGGTATGTTTGCTGTATGAACAATCTCTCTGAACAACAGGCACAGCTACCCTGCAAGTCTTTTGGCATCACCGATAAGGAGCGAGTAATCATCACTGAACTGCAAAACACGTCCAGGGTGAGTGCTTTCCTTATTAAGCTACAGAAAAACAACTGCTGAAGTAGCTGGTGGTTTCATTTAAAATTTTTTGGTTCCTTTTCAGACTATTGGCTCTTTTCTGCTCTTTGGTATAATTTCTGTGCCTGCCCTGTTGTCAACAATTGAATGGAAGAAACCTTCAAGCTCAGAGAGGAAACATTTGTATTACAAACTGATCTTGGAACAGCAGGAAAGGGTTCTGAAAGATAAGCTGAGGAAATACGCAGAAGAAAGGTTTAACAATGAAGTTGAGACCAAAATACGTGCTGAACGATGGGAAGAGTGTTTCGATGTTGCTGAGGAACTGATTAGAGCGGGTGCTACACCGAGGATTTCTGAACCAGAGTGAATAAGGAGCACGAGCATCATGGGACCAGATTAAATAATCAGACTGTTAGATGCTTCATCACATTGTTAATAACCTCTAATCAAAGCTTTAATCAGAACTGATTGTTTTTTTTAACATTCATGTGAAAAATTCTAATGCACACATTTTTTTCATTGTAATTATTAGTTTTCTTTCATTTTGTTAATCGTGCATTTCAACTTTTGTATGTTCGATCAGTATACTCTGGTCCTACAAGAAGAAGAAGAAAAGCTTAACTCTATAAAACACAATGTATCAAATACTGGCCATAAAATTCAAGTACTATTAAATGAAGTTGCTTTGTTTCTCCTGACAAAGTATAAAAATGTTTTAATTTATATACATATTTTATGTATCATATTAGATAAATCGAATATTAATGGAAATATACTGTTCACAACATTATCAAATTTTTATTGCATTCATTCTGTTCATCTGGACACATCTGGACATAGCGTTTTCAGGGTGTTAATGTATGCAAATTGGGGGTTAATTATGCAAATTATGCAAACTGATCAATGGTCGTGACGCAAATGTACTGTTTATAAGATTGGGGAAACCTGCAGTCAGCTGAGACTGAAGAAGTCACTTGGATGAGTGAGGAAACGTTTCTCCCACTGATGAACAGAATTAACTTTGTAGGATGATTGAGCATGCATAAAGATAAATAAATAAATAAAAACATAATCTCATTCATTTCAGTCTTTAATTCATTTCAACAAATAATCAACACAGGTTTTATGGTAACTATAATGCTGTAGTTTTGTAGTATTTAGAGGCAGTCCTATGTACTTTTACTCAATGATGTGCAGAATCATTCAAAGAATTAGATTACTGAACAGTTACAGTAATTACTCAGTAATGTGATTCAGACCACATAAATACAAAGAATGCAGGATAAACTATGTGGCAATTAAATTTTATCTGCTTATAAATTCAGATCATTGCAGCTTTTATCTCTGTAAATCTGTCAGGATAATCGGTACCTGGGGTTGCAGAGTCCACAGGATATTGCTGTGTAGCTTCTTTTTGTCTATAGCGCCTCCCTGAGGGTAAAAGATCAAAGTGCAGGTAGTTTCCATTCACAACTCAGGGAGGTTTCCCCTTTAGGTTTAAATTCACCAGCTGAGACCACATCCTACTTTAGCTCTGACAGCATTGTGAGTAGATAATTGCAGATGGCTTGAGCATGATTTGAGGCTGCTTTGTTGCAAATATGGGGAAGGAGCAGGAGAAGAGATCAGAAGAAATTCTGGATGATGAGAGGGGGGAACCTGAATCAGGTAGCGACAGGACTGGACTGAACAGAGGCTCTGGTGGTGAAGCATGCTGGGAGATTTGAGGCTTGAGGTAATGTGCCCACAGCTAGGTTGAGTTTATCATAAAAGTAGGAGATGGAGAGGGGGTTGACTGACTGGTTAGTTTACTTCATTTGAACTGTACTGCTGTAACATGAATCCAATTGAATTGCCACCTCAGCATGCAGTCAAGTTCTACAGAGTCTTGCTAATGATCTACTAAGTTTATTCAGGTGTGTTGCAGTAGGGACGCATGGAAAAGTTTCAGGACACCGGTTCTCGAGGACTGGAGTTTGACACTTGTGATAGATGATGCTGGTGATAGCACATCTTGAGGAATTATGAGGGGAAGGATTTGGAACCAGTGGTTTGGGAGGATGAACTGCTGTAGCAAAGGGAGGCATGATTAGTATTTAATTGGAAAAAAAAAAAAAAAGGCCTGATCTGTAAACTCGGCCACGTGTTACTGAAAGCTGCCCTGACTGTCCAGTGCCACGAAGGTTAACTGCTGCTTTTTCCCAAGAAGGGAACAATAACAGAGAAACTGGCACCCTGGTGTAGGAATGTGCACAGCTGCGTTTTTTAAATGAGCGATACTGGAGAAGAAAACTGGCAACACATTTTCAGGAATATGCACTTCTGTGGTTTGTGAAAGACGGAAAGAGAAACAGAACTTGGAGAAATTTCTTCTCCAACCAGGAATCTAACCGAAACTAAATTGAATTTAAAAAAAAGTGTAATGGATTCATAATAGGTGATATAACAATTCTTTAAAAAAAAGAACTTTTATCAGTAGGTCATCAGCCCATAACTAGGATAGTTTGTATTCAGATGCTTTGGCTGTTGTTTTCAAACTGTGTTTTTGTCTCTTCATATTTACATAGTTTGATTTTCTTTCTTTTTTCATGTGAAAGCTCTCTTACCTAGAATGAGAAACCCTGGGTTGATCCTTGAGTTGATAACCACTTTTGTGCCACCACTTACACAGATTACACATCTTGGGGTAACTTAAGCCAGATGTGGAGAGATATTAATTGTTGTGAGCCAACAGTGCTAACCACCGTGCTGCTCTGCATACAGCCCAGTGGGAGGAAATGCATACAGCATGCACTGCAAAGCTGGTGAAGCTGGCACCTTCAAGATGAAAACGTATTCAGCAAACCTGTGTGGTTTTAATGCTATTTCCTCCTTGCACAATAAGATGTACAGTATGTGAACATAAAACTCTAAACGCCTCCCTCCTGTCTCTGTATCTGCACCATCTTCACAGCTAAATACTTTATTTTCATGTATTCTGAAAGGATAGAGGGAATAATTTTAGTGTGAATTTTAGTGTAAACAGCATGTCCTGGTACTGGGTGAAATCTGTTATGTCAAATAATGCCTGCATCCTCCCAGTATACACAACATAGCCTAGAGACCCATAAAGTCCATTTGAGAACTTTAGTCACAGATTTCCGCTGACTGTGCTTTGTGTTTTTTGTTCCCCCCTTTTCCTACTTACAAATTTGTTTTATTGTTCACTTGCTTCTGACTTTCACTTGCAGTAACTGTTTAGGTTTATTTCGCAATGAGCTCACCCGAAACCTTGGCTGATTGTGACCTACGTCCATTTTCACACTTTGGCTCCTGTGGTTAGGTGGAGTACCATTAGGGGGTCCATTGTCCCTCTCGGTGGGTTACTCCCACAGGGCTTAAATCTGGGACTCTCCACCATTTGACCCTAGAACTGAAAAAGCTTCTCGGATGAGAGGTGAAACGTCTTCAATCAACTTAAAGAAGTCCAGAGGCTTTTCTCTCCAAGCTCCTCAGTGCTAACCACTGCACCACCATGCTTCCCCATTTTATCTATAATTCAAATAATAGTAATAAGAATAATAAAATGTATTACATATGTAATAATTTTAAGTAATTTTCATTTTTTATCATTTTATTCCCCCCCCAAAAAAACAACAACATTATTTTGATGATCAGAAATGTTGCACAGAGAGCTGATTTTTACGACTAAATCAAAGCCCTCCCCTTTTCAGAAGAGCTTTGTACAGTGTACAGTTTGATTTTTTTCAAAAAGGAAATGCTTGTGGTCTTGTTGATACATCTTTACATTTCAAGCTGTAGCTCTCATCAGATGTAAACTGTCGTCCAAAGATGAAGGACTTCCTGACAAACTTTCCCTTTCGGGAACTCAGCATCTTTGTCACCATTGTTGGCAGTTTTACTTACAATCTTTTGCTTGAGAGAGACATGGCATGCACCTGCAAACAAGGAACTCCTGACTGTGGCATATACATGGCTCTGCCAGCTTGTATTATCTTCATCTTAATACTTTGGACAGACAAGAAATTAAAGACAGCCTGCAAGTTTACGTTCGCTTGTAGAGTTGAAAGTTCAAAAAAAGATGGTGAGTCACCATCACCGTCACCATCACCTGCTGCTGTTGCATCACAGGAGCAGGAGGAACGACAGGAGCAGACTAAATGCTGTAGGACAGAGTTATGTGGAGTTCTTCTCACTCGTATTCTCAAGGCAGGCTGTGTTGGTTTGCTGTGGGTGGTTTCTGTGCTCATGGATGGAGACTGGTATGTTTGCTGTAATCTAGAAAAGTCTAATAATCGGACAAACTTAGCATGCAAAGACAAAAAAAACATCACAGCTGAGGAAAATATAACCATCACTGAAATGAAAAATTACTCAAGGGTGAGTAGTTCTTACTTTATTTTCAGGTTGTACATTGTTCTTATTCTGACTGATCAACCTGATGTCTTGTTGCTTCCTTTTCAGAACATTGGCTTTTTTCTGCTCTTTGGCATCATCGCTCTGGCAGCCCTGATCTCAGTGTTCGACTGGAAGAGATGCTGTGAATGCTGCTGTAGAAGAAGAATTGTATTTGACACAGTGATCTTGGAGGAGGGAGAATATTTACTGAAAGAGATTCTCACGGAAGCAGCAAAAGAAGAGCTAACCAAAACAATCTTTAACCAAATAAGTGAAACTCAAAAGGACTGGATAGAATGTCTCGATGCAGCTGCAAACATGGTTGAAAAGTCAAGTAAACCAAAACTTTCTAAAAAACAAGAACAACTAAAAGATGAGCTACAGATGCGGCCGCAGGAGGTGACACCACCACTGAATCCACAGCTTGGTCTACATCAACATATGCAGCACAAAAAAACCCTAAAAAAACAAACAAAACACAAAAAAAAACATATGCAGCACTGATTTATTTTATTTTGTGAAATGCTGAATCAGGGTGCAGTTTCCTGAAATCAAAATTTCAAACTCCAGCTAAAAGTCTATCTTGTTTTTACAGATTAATCTCATTTTTAATTTTAACATTTTTTATGAACTATGCTGGGCAGCTTTTTACTTTTCTTTTCCTCTTTTAAAAGCTTTTTTTGTTTGTTTCTTTGCAGTATGTTTTATTTTTATTTATATTGTTTTTACATTATGGTATATTGCATTATATTTTGGCAAATGTGGCTGCAAGTATAATTTTTGCAAGAAGAAAAAACATTATTTCTCTCAATCTTCCTGTCTGTTACTGAGATAAAGGTGCTTAATGATAAAATATTCATAGGATGTGATATCAATACACGGTCAAATAAGCTTGCAAGTTTATTATGTCACTATTGTCCAATCCGTCTCTCTTCATAGGCTACAGCTTGATCAGAATTCTGCGGCTCGCCTTCTTACTGGAGCTAGAAAATTTGATTCTATCACTCCAGTTCTTGTTGATCTACATTGGTTACCTATCAAATATCGCATTGAGTTTAAAATTTTGCTACTCACTTTTAAAATTCTGAATAATATTGCGCCCAGTTATCTCACTGATCTTCTCAATCTGTACACTCCTTGCCGAGCATTAAGATCATCAGGTGAATTACTTCTGGCCCAACCTAAGTTTAGGCTGAAGACCAGAGGCGACCGTGCCTTTGCTTCAGCTGCACCTAACCTTTGGAATAGCCTCCCCGCTTCTATTCGTGCCTCAGACTCTATCCAATGCTTCAAATCAAGATTGAAAGCTTACTTATTTAACCTGGCTTTCCCGACCAGTTAATACCCTTATTCCATCTAATCTAATTAATTTTACTGCTGGTTTTTTAACTTCTTAGTTGATATTTTGTATCCATGAACTGACCTTCCTTCTGTATTGAGGTTCGATACCTATTTTACCTAACTCTGCTGGTCTATTAGTGCCTCCCTTCTGTCTGTGCTAGTGCTAGTGCCCGATCTGTACTTTGTTAATTGATTTATGTTGATTTTCTGTATTATTGTGAAGCACTTTGGTGTGCCTTTGGGTTTTTAAATGTGCTATATAAATAAAACTGTATTGTATTGTATTGTCAAAGTCACTGTACACTACAGGTTGTGACTTTAATAAAAGTTTGATTTGAAATGAGTTGAATATTTTTCATGATTTTACTAATTTTACATTCTAATAGGATCATATAAATTATATTGTTTGAGATATTCAAAGTTGGTGGGAGATATCGGCTCTCCTTGTTTCTGTCGGAGGTGTCTTCCTGTTAAAAGGGAAATTTTCAGGTACACAATATAGCAGGGGTGGGGAAACTCCAGGCCTTGAGTGCCGGTGTCCTGCAGGTTTTAGATGTATCCCTGATCCAACACAGCTGATTTAAATGGCAAAATGACCTCCTCAGCATGTCTTGAAGTTCTCCAGAGGCCTGGTAATTAACTAATCGTTTGATTCAGGTGTGTTGACCCAGGGTGAGATCTAAAACCTGCAGGACACCGGCCTTTG
>VUQG01044795.1:0-10970 GCA_015106755.1 Etia nguti | reverse complement strand
GGCCTGGAGTTCCCCACCCCTGCAAATAGGTACACTACATTGCCAAATGTATTCACTCAACCATCCAAACAACTCAATTCAGGTGTTCCAATCACTTCCACAGCCACAGGTGTATAAAATCAAGCACCCAGGCATGCGGAACATTTGTGAAAGACTGGGTCACTCTCAGGAGCTCAGTGAACTCCAGTGTGGTACAGTGATAGTGCACCTGTGCAACAAGTTCAGTCACGAAACTCTTAATGCTTCAGGATACCACCACAATTTGGACAATTTCATGCTCGCAACTCTGCAGGAACAGTTTGGGGATGGCCCCTTCCTCTTCCAACATGCCTGAGCATCAGTGCACAAAGCAAGCTTCGTAAAGACATGGGTGAGCAAGTTTGGCCTGCACAGAGCACCTCTGGGATCAGAGTGGAGACTGTGAGCCAGGCCTTCTCGTCCAACATCCATGTCTGACCTCACAAATACGCCTCTAGAAGAACAGTCAAAAATTCCCATAAACACTCGTAAACCTTGTGGAAAGCCTTCCCAGAAGAGCTGAAGCTATTATAGCTGCAAAGGGTGGCCTGACATCCTATAAACTCTATGGATTAATAATAAGATGCCACTCAAGTATATGTGTGAAGGCAGACAAGCAAATACTTCTAGCAGTAGAGTGTATGTGCCATATACTCATCTCTCTGATGTTCTGTGGCATTTAAGGGTCAGTTAAGTCTGGCCTGACTTTGGTACCACGGCTTGTACAGAGTCATTTCTGCATTGGCACCCTTTGAGAGCCACCCCACATTTAGACAGCTTTAAGAGCCAGTTGTTACATAAGAGATATCGGGGAAAGAAACTGACCTTCTCACTGGGATAAAGACATGTCAGTGAACCAGTATTATCTCATTTCTTTCTGATGCTGAAGTATGCACCTTCAACCTACTTTTATTCCTCTAAACTCTGTATTCTCCTCGTTCGGCATTTCCTCAGTTCTGATGTATCTTCCATCAGGCAGGAGGTTCTGCAGTATCCGGTCCCGAACCAGCAGACTGAGAGACAGCTTTTTCCATCAGGCCATCAGACTGCTGAACACTTCATAGACACCTCACCTTCACTTACCGGAACTTCAACATTATGCACTCCATACTCTATATAAATGCCACTTGTTTTGCACATTTCCAACTGCCGACCTCTGTTTATTTTATTTTAATTTTTATTTAATTTATATATATGTATACACACACACAGAGATATATATATTCAGTAATGCGCATACATTCTTATATTTGTACATATATTTATTGTTATAATCCTCAGATTTACCCATTCTTATATTTTCCTTGTTCTTATGTTATTGTATTTTGCACACCTCTGTTGCTTGTGAAGCTTGCACACAAGAATTTCACTCGCACGTGCTGTACCAGTGTACCTGCACATGTGATGTGACAATAAAAGTGATTTGATTTGATTTGATCTCCACGTCTCTGCTGCTGATGACTATCAGTTGAGTGGGATGACACTGCACTTTGCAGCAGAAATGATATTAGCTGCTCCTGGTAATAGTTACATCAGATACTTTGAGAGCACATAAAAACCATTTCCCAAATATCAAGTGGAGATAATTTATCTGAACTTTAGGAGTGGGATCACACCTCATACACTCCTCTTCCAGTCCTAGGTCTATATATGCCTCCTGCACTGTTGTTGATTGGAGCACTTGCAGTGACTTCGTTATGACCTTTGCTTGATGTGTTGATGTACAGGAGAAAAAAAATGACCTTTACAAATGTGCGACCAAGACAACAGAAAAGAAATTGGGCCTTGCTTGCAGGTGTGTGGCAGCAACCCTGGAGACTCGGCTCCACCCGGGGGCGGAAACGCAGTAGGATCCGCCCTCCACGCAACATGCAACTGAACACAAAGAGAATCAAAGACGCATCCTGACCCTGACCAAGCCTAACTGAGCACCACTATTTTAATAATGACTCTGCAATACAGAGAGAGAGCTAAAAAGAGCTGTAAACACAAACTATAACAAAACAAGCAGCTCTGCATTTCATTGTTATGCAGAGATATGACAGTACATATATACTAATTCAAAAACAGAAACCTTTTGGCATCTGTGGTGCAGATGTGGTTGTAATATCTGCTAATGTGACAGTGTTATTAGTATCTGTTTACTATTGTGACAATACAATACTTTTTTGAATATTGTATTTGACAGCAACACAGAAAGAAAGCGTGCGAGGAAAGCAGGAAAAAACGCCTTTGTCTTTTCTCTAGATTGTTCTCCTTCCTGTCACCCAGAAATCAGCCTCAGTATGCGATGCTGAAGGACGTTTTAGTTCATACATTGTATCTGTAGGCGATGAGACGGACAAAACTTGGTAGAGGAACTTTAGCTGAGAATGCACAGCAGAATGAAAGCTCAATCATATTGAGTTTTCATTATATCATATCAGCTCTGTACAGTCACCCCAGCACTGTTATTTGATGTTTCACACCCTCTGCATGCTAAGTTACACACTGCACATTTTTTGAGCTCAGCCAAAGTCAAAGTGCAAACAGCATGGTATAAAAATAACTTTGTTCACAGATATATTGTAAACATGTTAAAGCCAACATTCTCCTCCTGCAACTAGGTAAAAAAAGCAGAAAACAACAGGCTTTAGGAAGTAATAAAAAACAAAACATTCACAAAGCTGTGCACCTGTAACCATGAAAACTTGTGGTTTATTTTCAAATTTGTTCTCAGCCCGAATAGTTCCTCCTGAATACAGTTTCACACTTCCTGTGTCTTCATCTTTGTGCCATCTTCATTTCCTCTTCTGAAGTTTTAAGATTCACTCAAACAAATAAATGTGAATTCATTTAATTATTCCATGTGCTGTACACTGATCTTCATCCTCTTTTGCCCTACAAGTTACAAAAAGTTTTTTTAAAAAGTCATCTGTCAATCCCACATCATATGTCTTTGCTTGCATATTGTCTTAAATGATAACAATATTGTCTCCATAGCTTGGTTTGCAACATTTTTTGTTTGATTTAACCAAAATCTTTCCGAGTGAGGATTCTTTCTACTGAGATTTGAAGGATTGGGTCAAAGGTGAAAGTGGTCAGAAAAACATGAATGTTTTCAAAAGGTTTTACATTGTGCTACGTCTCGTTCACTCTTTGAAGCTGCAGTGTCATCTGGCTAATTTCTTCAATAGTTTGTAATTTAGAAGCTTTTTAAAAAAATTTTTAAAAGAACAATAGACAGAAAAAATATTCAGAGAAATAAGAAAAAAAATGCTGCAAGAACTTTTCAAGATCAAAACCCAGAAAAATAAAAGAGGCCGCGGTTATTCTTCTGTGTACAGGAAGAGCACAGTTTCCTCTCAGAATATTTAGTTTAAGTTTGCAGCTCTCAGCAGAAGCCAACTTCAGCACCCAAGATGAAGACCTTCTTGCCAAAATTTGCCATCAAACAATATAGCACGTATGTTGCAATGATTGTGATTTTTGTTCACAATTATGTGCTTGACGAGGATTTAAACTGCACTTGCGATGCTGATATAACAACCTGCTCCTTCTACTTGGTTCTGCCTTTTTTAATCTTATGTGCTTTACAACTCTGGACAGACGAGCCATTCAAGAGAGTCTGGAAATACACATGTCCTACATGCACCTGCACTTGTTGTTGCAAGTGCAGATGCAAACTTTTCTTGGTTTTGTGTTTTCAAATTATGAAGGCAGTTTGCATTGGTCTGCTTTGGGTATTGTCTGTGTTCATTGATGGAGACTGGTTTGTTTGCTGTTGCAATACATATGAAGAACATCCACAGTTAGGCTGCAAAGACAAAAAAAACATGACAGCTGAGGAACGAGTCTTGATTGCTAAGCTGAAAAACAAATCCATGGTGAGTAAAGTTGTTCTTCTTCACACATCATACAGTACCAGTCTTTGTTGCTCTCTTGAGTTATTGTGTTTTTTTACTCCTTTATCTAAGATTAACCTGAATATCTGCATATATAGTGAGGTTGTAATAAGTTTATTTCACTTAAATTTTAGATCTCTTTCACTAATTATACTTGTAAATTACAAGTATAAATCCATGGATGGTTACATCTGACCTTGAAGAGTCCAGTGACCAATACAGGGAGACTTTGCATCAGAGAACTGCTGAAACCATCCAATGTTTGGAATAAAACAACCAAATTTTGATATGTTTTCACGTGACTCTATACACTACACTTAATGAGCTGTTTTCTGTATGATTATCATATCATTGTGGTCCAAATTCCTGGTCCAATTTTCTTTACAACATTGCTTCAGTTCATTGAGGTTCACAGATATTTGTTCATGAACAGCTCTCTTCAGGCAGTTCAATCAGGTTGAGGTCTGGAGTTTGACTGGCCCAGAGCCACATGTTGGTTCTTTTCTTTTTCAGCCAGTCTGTTGGAAATTTGCTGCTGTGCTTGGAATCTCTTTCCTGTTGTATGACCCAATTGGGGCGAAGCTTTAGCTGTCAGCCAGACAGCCTTACATTAGGATACTTTGGCATTCAGAGGAATTCACGGTTCCATCAAAGCAAGGTGACAAGAGAAGGGGTTGCTAAACAGCCTCAAACCCTCACAACTCCACTACCAAGGATGTTGTTCCAGAAGTCTTTAGTCATCATTAGCTGATGAGGCTTTTGCACTCTAGTCTGTTCCACTTCATTTTTTTCTCTCTACTCTGACTTCACACCTACTTTATAGGGAGGGGTTAATTAGCAGATGCACACCAGGTGTGCTGGTTTTTGTAATTGTACTGTCAAATGAGGAAGAATCCGATGAGTTGAAAAGAAAAAAAAAGAACACAGACATTAATTTTTCCAGATATCACCTGTTTAATTAAATACATGTCCTCTTTTACAGTTTTGTGATTTCAGAATATGAGTTTAAAATATCATCTTTGTTGCTTCTCCTTCAGCTTATTGGCCTGGGTGCACTCTTGGTTGGCTTTTTGGTGGTTACCTTTGTGTTGCCACTTGGATGGAAAGAATGCTGTGAAAAGAAACAGAATTGCTCAAGTTTCTGTGACAGAAAACTTCTTTACGACCAAATGATTTTGGAGGAGGAAGAAAATGTACTGACAGAGATGATAAGAAAAGCGGCAAAAGATAAGCTGACCGAAGAAATGCAGAAGAAACTTGACAGTGAAAGATGGGGGGAATGTTTTGATGTTGCTGAAGATCTGATTAAAAACAAAACTCCACCAGGACACAAGGTAACATAGTGTTGCTCTTTGAAGAGTCCAGTGACTTTTTAAAAAAATATGTACACCACTTCAGTCCAGATGGGACTGAAGAACAAGTAAAATACATTATCCTCTGTTTTTTCTGTCTCTGTAGGAAGAAATTTCTCTTGAAATTCAGGGGCCAGAGGTAAATGTATCATTCTATCTTTTGTTCACCATTCAGAACCTACAAAAGTAGTTTTACATTCTGTATTATTTCAACCTCGTGTATTTTTTTTTTAAATTTAGGATCCTAATTACAGATTAAATTAGGAACAGAAATTTTTATCATCACTTTGTCTATTCTGTGCTGACTTTGCTTTGTTTTTGTTTGTATTCTATTCAAACTTAAGTAATCTAAGTTGTGTGTGTGTGTTTTAAATTTAAACAGGGGGACCCCCTAATGGAGAAGTCCGTTTCACAAAAACGCACAACAACAATGTGAAGAAAGTATCGTCGCTGCCACTATCTTATCAGAATTCAGAAGTTTCATTTTCAGTTTATCAGAAAAAAATACGTATGTACATCACAAGTGAAAGGAAACGATAGTAAAATTGTTATGTTATGCTTATAAATACCATGTTATGGTGATACATGTATGTTTCATATATTTCAAAGCTTTTTTTATGTCACATGAGTTTAGATTTTTAATGGTACTATTTTTAATCTATGATAACCAATGTGAGCATGTTATAAGGGGCATCTACAGAAAGCATTTAACTCATTGCGCATCACTTTGTAGCTGACAGCTTGCCTCTAGGCGTCTTTGCAGCCTTTAGTTGCCTTGGGAACCCTTTAAGATATTTACCATCCTTTTATATTTGGATCAACTGTAGTCTTCACTCTCGCTGGTAGCCACATTATCACTCTGTTTAGACCCCAAAGTTTAACCTTTGACCCGCTCGCTTCACATTGACATTGGCTATTTTGTTTCTAGTTGCTTTCTGTGTGACCATCTCTTTAAGCTCAAATTTTACAAGTAGCCTATTGAAGACGTTAATAATATAGTTTTCACTATTACTGTAACATTTAATGCCACCTGTGTACAAACCACATGCTCATATAAAAAAGCTGTGAAGTTTCAGGTTTGGCAGAAATCATAAAAATGAAGCTTTTGGATCAAGATTTGGATCGAGATTTTGAATTTAACATGCACGTGATATTTTAATAATACTTTCAAATGAAATGCACAAATTGAATTGTAATATGTGTTTCAGTAAAAAGGAATTTAAAAAACATGACCTTTGCATTTTGTTATTTGTCTTTCCTTTTTTCCACTGAACATTTAGCTTTTTGTGCTGTTTGTGGTTTAATACATGATTGGCAGTGACATTATGCATCTCAAATGTTTTCATGCTTCAAGTTACAGGTAATGCAGAACTGTAACTGTTTGTGCTAATTGTGTTAGCTGTATCCTGCTGTGGATCCAGAGGATTTTAAGAAGTGAATTCAGACCACATGAAGTCAATGTTTTTGACACCAAAAGATTTCAGTGGTTTTAAGCTGTTATTTCAGTCATTTTGTATTCTATTGTAGGAGGTCCTTACTGATTAATTCAATATTCAAGTATTTATCTGATCATAAGTTTAAAAAAAAAAAGAAGACTGACATCTCTTATTTTGGCGCCTCCTAGAGGACAAATGCTCAAAGTGCAAAGTGCAAATATTTTTGCCTCATAATCCTGGAAACTTTGGTCCATATTGTACGTTTATGTATTTATTATTGCAAAGGTTTTAATTCATCTACAACATCAAAATGGTCAAAAACAATGATTAAGTATATTTACCATATTGTGGCACACAGACTCGCAATGATGGGTTTTCAGTCTGCACTGCACTGAAAACAGATTGTGTAATGGCAATCACTGCATGGGCTCCTGAACACCATTGAGCGTAAATACATTACACAAGTACATAATTTTGCTCCATTGTTACAGGTACATGTTTCCTAGTGATATCCTGATTCGTTTATATTAAACTTGTGAGTGTGTAATAATTCACATATTGTAGTGTAGTGGTTTATATGTGTGCTTAGCAAGTAAACGGTTACTGGTTCAATTCCAGCTGAAGAAATGAACCACAGTTTCTGATTAAAATGTGTGATTCTTGTGTTCTCCCCAGCGTGTGAGCTTAGCATTGCTTTTGATACAAAACACATATGAAAATCACACAGTAAACTTCATTAAACTGTTCATTCATAGTTGTTGTATGGTTAAGTTGTCAGACCTTAAACTATATTTTGACATGAGCATGAAGGGGTTTGGGACCATCAGTTGTGTTGATGAGTCCAAATTTGAGATCTTTGGTTCCACCCTACCCGTCTTTGTGTGACGCAGAAAAAGTGAACAGATGGTCTCCACATGCATGGTTCCCACTGCGAAGCATAGAGTAGGAGGTGTGATGGTGTGGGGGTGCTTTGCTGGATTTATTTAAAACTGAAGGCACACTCAACCAGCCTGGGTACCACAGCGTCCTGCAGTGACATGCTATCCTATCTGGTTTGCGTTTAGTTGAAACATTATTTATTTTTCAACAGTACAATGACCCTAACACACCTCCAGGCTGTGTTAGGGCTATTTGACCGAGAAGGAGAGTGATGGAATGCTGCGCCAGATGGCCTGGCCTCCACAGTCACCTGACCTAAACCCAATGGAGATGGTTTGGGATGAGCTGGACCTGCAGAGTGAAGGCAAAAGGGCCAACAAGTGCTCAGCATCTCTGGGAACTCCTTCAAGACTGTTGGAAAACCATTTCAGGTGAAGACCTCATGAAGCTCATCGAGAGAATACCAAGAGTGTGCAAAGCAGTAATTAAAGCAAAGGGTGGCTATTATGAAGACTCTAAAATCTAAAACATGTTTTGAATTATTTCACACTTTCCATATGTGTTCATTCATAATTTTTGATGCCTGTCATGAAAATAAAGAAAAACCATTAAATGAGCAGCTGTGTCCAAACTTAAAAGTTATCCAAAGCTACGTGGGCCTGTCTGAAAAGTTATCCCCCCTAAAAATGAAAGAATTTCCTGTGATTAAGCACATTTTCTTTAAAAGAAAATTAAAAAAAAGAGTTCAATTTTGCTAGCAAAATACCAGATATGTTGAATGGAGAAATCACTTATATAAAATCCTTCTAATGAACCAAACACCAACACATCATGCCAAAATCTTATTAAACAGCTGAGAAACAAAGTCTGTGATATCTACCGGTCTGGAAAAGGTTATAAAGCCCTTTCTAAGGCTCTGGGACCCCAGTGAACCATGGTGAGAGCTATTATCCACAATTAGAGAAAAGTGGAACAGCAGTTAAACTTTCCAGTAATGGTGGCTGACCAAAAGTACTTAAAGAACGAATTAATGACTCATTCAGGAGGTCACAAAAGAACCCAGAACAATATCAAAAGAACTGCAGGCCTCAGCACAAAAATACAAAATGGGCAAAATTTGCATCCATGCAAGGGTTCCAAGATGAAAATCACTTCTGACCAAAGAGAACACAAAAGCTTGTTTTGCATTTGCCCAAACCGTTCATGCTCAAACTTTCCAGTGTGGTTGAATTAATGCAATTCAGTTATTAGATCGGGGGCGAATACTTTTTAAGACAGAGCTAGGAACACTTAATTGGATTACCACTGTTTACTATTAAAATTTGTTTAATGATCTGAAACATTTAAGCATGGCTGGCTGCCTCTACGTCACAGCTAAGAGTGGTTAAAAGGCCATAATATCCAACCTTATGTGATTAAAAATGATCAGAGTGGTAAAACAGACACCTGGATGATTTCGAGGTAGTTAGTACTGGGCGGGTCCCCTCACTCACATCGGCTCCAGATGAACTCTGCATACCTACTGGGTAAGAGTCCACAGTCTGTGGGGCCTTCAGATCGGCAGTGGTCAGCAGTTATACATTGCTAAACTCTTTAAAGTCTGTGTTAGTCACGTTATGTCCACAAATTTACAACATATGATCTTTACAGTGACATAATATCAATATTTTATCATGGTTAGAATTAGAATAGAATAGAATTCAACTTTATTGTCATTGCACATGTCGCAAGTACAAGGCAACGAGATGCAGTTTGCATCCATCCAGAAGTTCTTTAGCCATAATATAGATATATTACAAAATATGCATTAGCAATAATATAGATATATAGATATATAGATATATTTAAATTAGATTGATGCTTTTAAATTTGTTTCAGTAACTATACTTCAAAGTACTGTTGAAAGTATTCTGGAGTACAAAAAAGACTTTTTCAAAATGAACTCAACACCACTGTGATGTGGAACAGGAGATTCTCAACATGGATCCCCAGCATACAATCATCAGCACTCTCAGTGTGATGCTATCATGTCAATATGAATCAAAATCTCTGAGGAGTGGTTCCAGCAACATGTTGAATCTATACCATGAATTAAGGCAGTTCTGAAGGCAAAAGGGGCTCCAACGTGATACTAGCAAGGTGCACCTAATAAAATGTCAGGTAAATGTTTAATAATAATAATAACAATAACAGACAATAAAAAAATAGCAGGGATACCAAATATAGCTGTAGGTATCTCAAAATATTTGCTTGTATTCATACTGCATATTTGTTCCACACTTATTGATAAAATGCACAAACCGGCAAAAAACAAACGAACAAACAAAAAACACCTCAGCAATATGCAGCACAGACTACATATTTGATTATAAATACTATGATCTATGACCAAATAACCACCCAAATCTTTTAATCCATTCATCTTAGGAATAAATGTGATCATAAATCCTTAATAAAGGTTATTGTTAGTCACTGCATTGTTTCAATATCAATGTATACTTCTACAGCAGTGTTCTATAGAGATCCATGTAGGCTATAGTAATAACTTTACTCTGTGGAATTAAAGAGAGTGAAGTGTACCCTGTTTTTTGTTTTTGGACTTTTTCCTTTGAACACTGTGTTGTTGATAAAATTGTGAAATAACATAAAACTCCATTTCCTCACAGTAGGAAGTCTGCTTAAAATAAATGCTGTTAGATGCCGCACAAAAGATGCGTTTAGAAGACACTTGAAATGATCTTAAAGGGGGGGCTATTTAAATACCTTCTCGTGACATCATGTTGTGGTTGCGTCCTGCCACCTGCAGGGGCGCAGATGTTCATGAAGTTTGAGGCTGAGGCTGAATTTTTAAATAGTCACCACCTTAACAGAAATTGTGATACTTAGATACAGGAAATACGTTTCCTGCTATAGTTTCAGAGGATGGAATCTGCACTCTCAGCACACAGGAAAAAAAAAAAAAAAACTCCTGCAATGTATTCCTCTTGACCCATTGATTGTAATCATCCTGGTGGGTGTCGTCGTTTTTTTTATTTTAAAAAAGTACCTGACGTGTAGCTGTAGCACCTAAACTTTCCGATGCACTGAAGCAGAGGCAGAGCCAGACATTTTATACACCCGGGGCTTAGCCCTAAAGGGTAGTATGCATGTGGGGGGGTAGAAATGACTGAAAGATTTATTAGGCTGTGTTTTGAGTTTTGTTCAAAAAAGAATAACTTTATATAGGAAAAAAATATATATCACATATGCAGGACACCTTAAACTAGTTTTTTAATTAAGCAGCAAGGCAGAACAAAATCAGGGCTGTATCAAGACACGAGGACTAAACCCCAATTCAACCAGTCCCAGAACTGATCCGGAATTAAAACAGGACTACAACAGTTCAAAATCAGGACTACTTA
>VUQG01044794.1:48446-65203 GCA_015106755.1 Etia nguti | reverse complement strand
TCCACCCCTTGCCCTTCATGTGTTTCATGTCTGTCTTACGTCGTCAAGTTCAGGTTGTCATGTCTGCGTCTTATGTTTCCTGTTTTATTTTGAAGAGGTCTTGTGTTCCTGTGTTCATCGTGTTTAGTTTTACCCTTCCACTGTGACATCGTTATGTTCATGTGTGTCAGCTTTTCCCCATGTGTTCCCACTTTCCTCATTAGTCTCCTATGTGTATTTAGTCGTTGTGTTGTCAGTCATTCCTGGTCAGGTCGTCTGCTTGTCCACGCCTCATCTCCAGGTATCCATGTCAGTTCACCATGTTTCAGGTTTTCATGTTTTATTTTTAGATCTCCCAGTTTAGGTTATTATTTAGTTCCACCCATGCCCTTTGCTTGCATTTATTTTGCCAGCCTTAATAAACAGCTCGTTTTCTGTTTATCCACGTCACGTTCTGTTTTTGGTCTGCACTTGAGTCCTTTTTTGCATCACATACAGTCTGCCCCTGCCAGACTGTGACAGAAAAAAGTTCTGGCTTCACCGGATCCTGACCTGTTGGGCAGCACTGTCCATGGTCCCACCTCCCTCTGGGATCCTGCAGAGGGGAGAACGAAAGCTGGACTGATACTCTGTCAACATCCTGCCAGACACACACAGACGATTTCATGAATGAGTTCATGAACACACAAAACACAGCAACACACACACACACACACACACACACACACACACACACACACACACACACACACACACAGAACACACCTGTATCCTCTCCACACTTGGCGCGGAGGCGGGGGCATGTCCTTGAGTTGTGCTTCATCTCTCCGAAGAACATCCCGCTGGAGGCAGGGCTTCTTCTGTGACTCCTCCTTCCTCCTCCTGGTGGTCTGCAGGTTGAAATAGAGCAGGTGTGTGTGTGCAGCTTATCAGCAGCTGTGGCTGTTTGCTTAAAGAGCCGTTACATTTAAATCTACATCATCACTGATTAATGGGTACAGCACAGTGGCATTAAAGATGAGTACTGGTATAAATGTCTCTGGGAACAAAAGCTTTAAAACATGTGCAGTAAACAGTCAAAATGCTCTGCTTGGTCCCTCCACGGTGGGACACAAAGAAAAAATCATCTCGCCTGCAGAACACTGCGTTCACAGCAGATGAATGTGGGGCAAAGTCTTCCTGCTGCAGGATTACATATAAACTCAGAGACATAAGACAGAAAAAAAGACATGAACTGGTTTGGTTTCCAGAAACACTCGAGGGTCCAAACACACCATTAACCAAAGTATGAAGTGCAGAAATCGGCATCAGGACACCTCAAGCTGAGCCTCCACCTTTCACACCGCCTGTGCCCAGGACAGGTTTAGGTTGTTGACCTTCAGGCAGAGGACCGTCAGGTTTGTGTGTGACCTTCAAAAAGCTATGTGATGTTTCGGGGTGGAGGTCACTACATTAACGTAGGTCTTCACATCTGCACACATCTGTACCTTGTATGTTTGGAAGAGCGGGACTCTCTGATGGTCCAGGTGTTTCCGAAGCCGGGGGCCAGCAGGTGGCGCCAGACCCTGGAAGCTGCACTGATACTCTGTTTCCATGGAGACAGGGTTTTTCTTGAAGGGCGGGACGGGCCTACTGCTGGAGTGCAGCACCTGGAGAGCAGAATTGATAATCAATCAATGAAAAGATCAACTGGATCCACAGCATCCACAGGTTTGATCATCTAGTTTCCACCTTTCACTCTGCGCCCCTGTATCTGCGTTTAAAGCTCGGTGCTGACCCCTGCTGTGAAAAGCAGGACACAGCGTGCTATCGAACCCATTATTAAACCTAGAAGGTCTGAGTAAGCAGCGGCATATTCATCAAAGGGTCAAATCTGTGACAACCACATGTGATTACCACAACACAAAACTATACAAAACAGTTGATTTACACAGTATCAGCACTTTGTGGCATTCACGAATACAAATTCATTTCATTTCTGTGATGTGAATATTTTCCTTTTATGAATGCTTCCATTTATTTACAGTCCCATTCATCCATTTATTTAGATACTGTTTCAAATGACTCACTAAAACTGTATGTTTATCATTAAATGCACCACAATGAAACATCCATAATTCCTAATTGTATTTATTTGCTTTTCTACTCCTTTTGTTTAATTTTTCTATTCATTTTATTTCTGTATTTTATTTACAGTTTAAGTACACAGATGATAAACTTTTGCCACTTTTAAAAGTAAAATACTTTCATACATTAACGACTAAAAAAGACAAAAATGCAGCATGTTAGAAACTGATCTACAAAATTACTCTGATTGGCTGAGACTCATATGAAACTCACTGTCCTTGAATTTATGATCCCGGGCTAATTTACTGGAAATATATTTACAATTTTTATTTTTCTTGCACTCGTCAGTTTTATTGATCGGAGTGTGCTGGACACATAGCTCCTCTGGGTAACGTCCAGGTCACACCTGAGGAGCGTTGCGTGTTTGGTTTTTTGAGCCGTCGGTCGGTCTGCTCTACAGCAGCTCACCTGGATCTGCGCAAGCTCGAACACAGGTGTGCGTCGTGTCTCACCTGCTCTGCAGTCAGTATGGGCGAAGCAGCAGCGGTTGTTGGCTTCTTCCACCCAAACTGTCTGTGATACTCTGAGTGCTTCCCTCCTGACCTTTGACCTCCTGATCTCAGCCCCGCCTTTTGCCTCAGCGCATAATCGATCTGCAGGACAAGTACATGACATGCTGGTGGACAGTCTTCAGAGAAACATCATGGAAGCTGTAATGTTTTGCGGACTTCACCTCAGCCCCTGATGGCACCAGCTGCCCTTTAGCTGCTGCTGTCACAGACTGGCTGGGCTGTGGTTGGCTGTCAGGCTGCAGGGGGCGGGGCTTCACTGAGGAGAAAGAGAACATGAAAGTGCGTGTTGAACATTCAGAACATTAAAGGTCTGTCGGTCAGTCTGGAGCTGGTTTAGTTTCTCTTTGCTTTATGATATTTGAATCAGTCATCATGTAACAGCTGCTCCATGTATTTATTCACCAGGTTTTCCATCAGCTGCCGGTTCCTCAGCAGGTCGTGGTCCGGCTGGAGTTTCCGGCTCTGCGGGGGATACGGGATTTGCTCTGGGGGGTGTTGGTGGATTGGGCTCTGGGGAGGGCATCCTCCTGTGGGCTGAGTGGCTCCTAAAAGCTGGCAGTTTGAGAATCATCAAATTTTCCGTCTTGTTCTTTCACTGAGAGACAAACACGATCAAATGAAACATCCTGGAGAGTCTGACCTTTTAGTTAAAGCTGTTTAAGCAAAATGAACTAAACTTCAGGTTTAATCTGTAGTCAGAGAACAATGAGGAAGGACTTCTACTTTCCTCCTGATGTTCAAATTGGCCTCTTTGTGGAGTCTGTTAGAAAGAGCAATGAAGGTAAAGAGGACTTTGTGACTGAATGCAGTCGTCCTTGAACTCCAGTGTGACGCTTACATTAAAGACACTTCTGCCACAGCTGGATGTCACAGCTGGATCTGCAGCCTCTTCTACTTCATGTACACCTTCATTATGCAGCAGCAGCATGGGGTTCCTACCAGCAGAGGGCGCTACTCTGTCAGCCAGAGAGTGCTGCTGCTCATCACCTGGAGGATGGAGCAGAGAGGTGGAGGACTGAGCTGGGCCCAGGGGCCTCCCCCGGCGCTGAAGACCCGGCTCCCTGCTGACACCTGACAGACGAACATCTCATGTGTTCAACCACTTCATGTCAGAGTTCAGGTGCAGCTCCTGTTTGTTTTATTGTGGTGGTTTCCTGTTTCTTACCCATCTGGTCAGAGCGAAGACCGGCCAGCGGCACGCAGCGCTGAGGAGACGCACTCCTGGAGCGGGAAACACCAAAGCTCTTCTGATACTCAGTCTGACTCTAGAACAAAGATACAGAGATGCAAAAGCTCACAGGATGGAAACAGGTAACGAAGTATAATTGAAAAAACTGCTGATCAATTAATCATCAATAGATTAATTATTGTTTAATATAAATATTGGAACTTGTTGCTGTGCAGGTAGATTTAAGCTCATTACATCCTCCTGGTTAGTTTCAAAATAAAACTCTGCAATTTATAAAAGTTAAGCGCCTGTTCTTCACGTCTTAATCTGAAAAATCATCTTTAAAAATAAAAGCAGTAGTATGGCGCACTGTTAAGCGAAACAGCTTCAGGTCGACGTGTTTTCGGCGTTGCAATCAGGTGTATGTTGTGTTGAATGATCTGGATGATCTGACTTCATCGGATTAAATCCAGATTAATCCCCCCTCTGCTATCGCGTGCAGACTGAGGGTCAGGAAAATTTCCGATTTATTAGCATCTGCTGCTAACGCTAACACCTGTTGCGTTGTTTACCTTGAAGCGGACGGTCATGGCGCGTTCGCTGCTCTCCAAACACCGCGAGACGTCACCCCTCTGTCATCACGCGACAGGTTAACTCGTTAACTAGTCGGTTAATGTGCTATAACTAGCTAACTAGCCTGAACAACATGCTGCTATCGACCGGCTCCGCTTCTCTCTTCGGACTAAATCACGGAAACAAGCTGCCGCCGTTGCCATGGCAGCTCAGCGTTGTGCGCAAGCGCGTCCACAGCGGGGCGACGTAGATACGGCGTAGGACGTGCGTCACTGCGCCGACATATTGCTCCGGGGTAGCTTTTGAAGGCAGAGGTCCAAACAGGGTAAAACCACCATTAAAGCACTTGGATTTGTTACAAATGCTACAGCTCTGTCTACGAAACCGGAAGTTTACTTACAAAAAAAATGTTTCAACATATTATATAATTATGTATAATAACATATTGCCTAATATTTATTTTACAATCCTGCAGCTTTCTGTGGTTTCTGCTGTAAACATCACAGCATAAATAACGTAATTATTTCAACACGTGTACCTGTTGTCAAATTCTGAGAGCTGAAGATCAATCACGAGGCTCAAAGTCGTCAAAACAGCTAAACATAAAACTGGACAGCTGCAGCTCAGATATGAAGGTCTAAGGAACGGGTAACAGATTCAACAGACAAATATAATTCTCATAATTTTTCTGGTTACATTATTTTAATTATTCATTTTACGTAAACCAAGATGTAGTCCGTTTAGTCGGATTAAAATGATGATTATTTTTTGTGATATTTCAATATATTCATAACAGTGAAATGTACCACAGGAGGTACTCACCTGTGAAAAAAATCATACCATGGTGTTTAGTTTTCTCTCACTGGAAAAGTCGAAATGCAGAATAAACATCTGGTATTTTATATAGAAACAGAAACCGACACGTCAAATCCAAACGAAGCAAGTGCTGAAGAGACAAAACCTGCAGTTCCTCCAACGTCCACCAGAGGCTCCCATTTTAAACCTCCAACTTTACAGCCTGGTAAAAAAAACAAAAAAAACATGCTGCCTCTATTAAAAAATTTTCTTTTAACAACAGCTGTGCAGAGAATTATGTTTTTCAATGATTTATGTTCACTTCAGGCTCCAAAAATGAACAAGATGGTAATGTTTAGGCTTCAAAATGGAGGAACAGTTGATATCATTGACATCACTAATGATTCAGGTCATAATCCAATAAAGTATATATTATTTCATTCATTAATCTTTAAACTGAGATTCTGATGTCAGTATCGCCAGATCTGATGGTTCTCTCTGAAGATGTTGCGGACCAGTCGGTCTTCTGTGGGTGACGGTATTGTGGGGTTTACACAAACCACTTGTTCACCACTTTGGTGGTGATGTGATAAAAATATTAGATCTTATGAATTCTATGACACTAAGCTTCTAGTTCCCACAGCTGCCACCTTCCAATACCCATGTTTCACACCGATGCACACTCCCCAACTTCAGGGCAGGACATATATGCTCTTGATGCAGATCCCCAACATCTGCCTCCACGTCTGCACAGAATGTGGCTCAGGTGGTAGAGCGGGTCATCTACCAGTTGGAAGATCAGCGGATGAATCCTGATCCTGAACTCAAAAGTTTCCCCTGGTGCATCCATCAGAGTGTGAGTGTGTGTGACTGGTTGAAGATGTCCAGCAGTAGGAAGTGCTCTCTGAGTATTTAACGTCCATCTTCGTGGCTTCTTGGTCGTCATATCTTGCAGCTTCATCTCATCCTGTTTGTGAAACGCGAGGTGTACGGCGAAGTCCACGTCACTGAGGCCTTTCTGATCAGCTCCAGGGCGACAAAGAAGAGAAGCAGAGATGGGACACAGCCTTGTCTGTGATGCTGAAGAAGTCCGAGTGAACATTTCTTGGTTTTGCAGCTCGATCGTCGACACAGATCTTTGAAGATGGTAACGAGAGCTCCAGCGATTCGCGCCGTTTTGATTTCTATGAGTGCCTGAAATTCAGAATGACTCCACATCACAGGTTGCTGTTACAAAATTGCACCACTTTTATTCATTTAAGGCTTTTTAGTTTTTAACTTTACATTTGGCTTCACTGCCCCCTCCCCTCCCCCCTCCCCCTGCCTCCCGCCGCCACTGTGGGTTTCCGTACTGGGAAGAAACCAGTTCAGACCATTTCAGCACCAATGTTTAATCTCCCAGCAGCTTACTGGGGTTTTTTTTTTTTTACTTTATTTTTTCAAAGCTGATACATCGCTGGTTGAACTGGTTTCTTTTACATTTCACTGGTCATCATGCCATACAGAGAAAAAGAAGCAGAATTATATCAGTACTGAGAAAAAAAATAAAAATAATTTCTTCGTATTGTGAACTGCTCATTCCAGTTTGCATTCGGCTGTGGCTGCCATGGTCACTTCGATGTCACATCAGATTGAGGACTGGAAAGCAGAAAGTATGTAAACGTGCCTCACATGGCCTGTGACACACTGTAATGTAGCTGTAAGAGTGAACTTTAATGCTTAAACACATGAAATGTAGTCAGATTTTGTTTTTAGTTACATTTACATGTTTATATCTGCTTACAGCCGCCGTACAGCGTTACCACTTCTATTAAATGTTTACATGCTGCTCTTAAATGCCAAATATGGGCATTTAAAGTGAAGTGTTACTATCTGCATCAGCCCCTATTTACTGTAGCTGTCAAGGCCTCAGTGCGCTTCAAATGAAGTGTGCAAAGACTTTAACACACGTCTGTTTCTGTCCAAACACTCAGACGTAGCTTCGCCGTCTTCAAAGCAACAATCGCAGCTACTTTTCAGTCAGACGTGTGAAAATAAGGCCTAGCTCCCTTTCTCGTGTTTTCACACAGCTGCTTCTGTTGCTTCTCACACGATTAAGAGATCTAAAGAACTTTTTTCCAAAACATCAGACTTGCTTCTTCTTCCTTTTAAACCACATTGACGCCTTCAGAAGTCACAGGAAATGACAAATGGTGCAACAGCCTCTGGGCGAAGGCCCGAAAGGTCCGAGTGCAGCCACGGCTGGCCGGCAAAATGACTGAAA
Source organism: Etia nguti (assembly GCA_015106755.1). NCBI lineage: Eukaryota > Metazoa > Chordata > Actinopteri > Cichliformes > Cichlidae > Etia > Etia nguti. The sequence goes on along the minus strand of VUQG01044794.1, from coordinate 57,786 downwards.
GTTGCTTCTGAGGATGAAATCCCGGCTTAAAAGCCAGAACCCTTAACAAACTCACTTTGAAGCAGTTCTAAACAGATAAAAGGACATTTCAAGCATTTATCACATTTCTCCTCTTAATTAATTACTCATAATAATAATCAGCTATAATCACATAAATGAATACATAATATGAAGCGTCTCTATTGATACATGAAGAAATACTTTCCAACACTGAGAATACACTGCAATGTTCAACGTATATGTGAATAAACAGTTAAAATAAACATAATAACACCATTATATGTAACTAAATATGCTTGTTAATCATCATTAATCATCAGTCATTAACTGCTAATACACCAATTATGGATACTGTGTAGGAGAAGTGATAAAATATACTTAAAAATGGCCTCATATTGTTTTAAACTGACATGAAAGCAGCTTATAAACATTATCAAGAGTACGATGGGGTGTATTTTTTATAATCCATGTTTGTTTTTGGCTATAAAAGGTGCTCTGCGCTGCCCCTTGTGGCGTACACAGAAACATCTATTATACCTGCAGCTTTCAGAAATAACAGCAGTGGGTGTTTTCTGCTTTACGACCACCGGAGGCAGTAATGAGCCCCTCCTCTGTTGATATTACAAGAATAAAGCTGAAATCATCATAATGCGTTGGCACGAAACAGTTGGCCATCGGCCTGCAGCAGCCACAAACGGCCCTCTGGCCCGGAAGCTTCTGCTCGGCATGCAAACTGTCGCAGCAGCACCTCCAGGAGGTCAGACTGGGTACTGGCAGAAACATCAACATGCTACATGACTGAACACACTGGAGGAGACCCAGAATACTGACAGCAGTACCCCTCTGATAGTACAACACTGTGCACAGCAGCACTCACAGAGGTCACGGGTCCGGCAAGTGGTTCCCGTGAGCTGACCACGCCCACAAACACATACTCAAAGGATTTCTGCGGCTTGAACCCCCTCCGGCTGGACTGCAGCCATGCTACTGTTAAACTGAAACACTGAGACTTCAAGTTTGTTCTTCAACTGGTAAGAAAACACCTCCATCTATCGATGCTAACAGTTTAACATGTAAGTTTCATTCAGCCCGGTGCACGCTAAAGTGTTAGCACGACGTACCGAGAATACAAGAAACTCCGCCTTCTCCTGGTCGAGTTTGGGAATCCATCCATCAGAAGGTTAAAGGGGACCGATTATGCTTTGTTCGTTTTTTATTGTACGCTACGTATTGTTACGATGGCGTATTAGAGCCACGCCAAGACATGGAAAAGGGTTAAAAAGAATAAAACTGAAATTATTTTTTCAGGGGTGGTTTTAGCAGGAAGGAAATTATTTCACATTATTTAGGAACACAGTCTAACAACTCCAAGGATGTGTGTGCTCTCTACACCGCGCTTCAACTTTATTCTGAATATTGAAACTTTATTCTTGAAATCTTGACTCTCATAAGCATTACTTTGTTTCTCATAATTTTGACCTTATTTCCAAAATCTTGTCTTTTTTCCTCAAAATCCTATTTCAGTTTTATTCTCAAACTCTTGACTTTATTGTTGAAATACCAACTTCATTCTGCAACTTTATTCTGAAAATACAAACACATTTTTTTCCTAATGTGGTCCTGGTACTCCTTTCTAAACTTTAATGCAAGATATTTATTTTAAACATGGCCATACTTTTAAATAATGGGATAAAGGGTATGAAAGTTGTCCCTGTACACACAAAGCTCAGGCTTCAGTTTGTTTTTGGTGCTGCCCCTCTGCAGGCTCCCATCAGTGGACCAATTAGAAGAAGGCGGGCTTTTAGGGACAAGGACACCCTTGAAGTGACGGGAGTTAAAATGGCTCGTTTTAAGCAGATTAGCCCAGAAGCTCCAAAAAGGGCCGGAAAAGGACAGTAAGGGCGTTAATTTACTTTTAAATCAGGTAAAACTCCTCTAGTGGAAATAATATAGAGCTGAAAATGAGTATGACGGGCCCCCTTTAATATCTTATCAGTTAAAGTGACTAAAGGACCAATAATTCAGTGTTTCAACCCCGCAGGTCAAAAAACGATCATTACAGAAACTGGCCTGCTTCACTGTTGTTATGTAGCTCACATACACTCACAAACACACACACAAACACACACACAGAGTTAAGGTACTGGACCAGTGTGAGTCTGCTGTCAAAAAGGCAACATGTCCGCCCTGGGCAGCAGATCAGGAGTCAGCTCGCCATGCTGCTATGGCAACAAGCCACCTAACATCTTCCCGTTATATCTGTATTTTTCCTGACTCCGCCCAGTTCGTTAGCTTTAGGCTAACTTTAATTACAGCATTGCTATCAGCACAGTAAGCTAACCTCTCGACCTGCTGCTACGGCCCCCACCCCCGCCTCACCCCACCCGCCCCTCCCTCCCCAAAAATCAAAAACATAAAATGACTTAATTGTTTTCACACAGAATCATAATAATAACCACTGTATGAATCCACAGGTTTCACCAGAGCCACACACACACAGTCAGCCGTGTCGGCGGCACCGTCATCACTGCGGCGATGCCGACACAGCTGATGGTCACACTGCGTGTGATTGGCTCAGGGCTGCTGGAAAACAATAAGGCGAAAGAAACGAAAAAAGAAAAGTTTAAAATTTTTTAAAAAGAAAAGAAAAAAAGCAAGAAGCCACTCCCCACTGCAAAGACAGCCTAGCAGAGAGCATGATGGGAACCGTAGTTTAAATCAGGCCCCTGTATTCCCGCAACAGCAGAATCATCATCATCATCGCCGCCGCCGTTGCAGTCCTTTGATGTTCTGTTTTAATGTTTCCAAGGCAACAGTCTCCTTTACATAGTGTGATGAAGGATGGGAGAAGCGATCGTCATGGTAACAGAGTGGCTGATGCTGATGATGACATGGTTGTGTTAAAGGGGCGTGGCCAGCTGGAAGATGTCCTGTGATTGGTTGGTTGGTTGGTTGGTTATCAGGTGAGCAGGAATCTGGACACAGAGAACCAGAGTGTGTGTGAACAACAATGTGTGTGATAAACTCAACGTGTGTGTGTGTGTGTGTGTGTGTGTGTGTTTGCGCGCGCGCGTGGGACAATAGAAGCTACCTGCCATTAGAGAAGCTGACAAGTGGACTTTTTGCGGGTTTTCCCTGGAACTGGACTCTTCCTGTTGATCTGTCGGACAAGGTCGTAGAAGATCTGCAAACAAACCCGAAGAAATGAAGCCAACGCTGCCAAACACTGCCAAACATTCCCCACCTACTAATGAAATGCCAAAAACTACTTAAAAATGCCAATGAAATGACAAAAAAATATTTAGACTATAAATAGTCTAAATAAATAAACTTTGGGGGCAGGGATAGCTCAGTAGGTAAAGTGTTGGCCCCGTGATCGGAAGGTCAGGGGTTCGATTCCCCTGAACGGCTACCCTGAGGTACCCCTGAGCAAGGTACCGTCCCTGCACGCTGCTCCCCGGGCGCCCAATGGCAGCCCACTGCTTCACTGAGTGAATGGGTTAAATGCAGAGAGGAATTTCCCCACGGGGATCAATAAAGTACATTATTATAATAGTCCTAAAATGGTCATATCCAAAAAACCAACATAGCAGCAGCTGAAACACAAATGCTGAAGCGTCAAAATGTCTGAAACTAACGATCATATCATTTTTTCTTTGTCTATGACAAAAACTCTGGAGGAATGGTCTGATGTTTGATTATTACAGCTTCCAGCGTTTTTGAGCCAGGACCGCACACGTCACCGTGATTCTCTCGTGTTGCACACCGTAAGTTTTATTTCAGTTTTTTTACAGAAGAACAAACTCCAGATGATGTGCACATCATTTTGCAGAATCAATGGTGCTCAAAACTCAGAAGCCCAAAGATATTTAGTTTTAAAAAAGGCTTTGACTAACTGTGCAAGCCTTGCTGTGGGTGTGTTTTGTCACCTCGTTGACGTTAATCTTGCTCTTGGCCGAGGTCTCCAGGAAGGCGCAGGAATTCCACTGGCGAGCAAGACCGATGCCCGACTCTTTGGCCACCACACGCTCCACCTCCAGATCGCATTTATTTCCAACCAGGATCATGGGAACCTGAAGTGGCATGCCAAACACTCACATTCAGACAGCTGTTCGCAGCACATTCAAAGACGATCACCGGATTATTTTAACGGGAGAAAAATCATGTGAAAACCAGAAAAGAGGACATCAGTGTTTTGTCCGGTTTTTAGAATCTGTAACGTTTCACATGAAGTCAGAATGTACTTTTCCTTTATTTTTTTTATTCATATTTATCCATTTTGTAAACAATCTGTTTAATAATAAAAACGTGTTTGAAATTTTATTCAGTCATTTCATTGACTAAATAAATGCAGAATCTTAAATTCATGTTAATATAAATACATTTCTAGCTTGAAACATATTAAACATATTAGTTTTTTTTTAAAATTTTGTACAATTTAAATTTCTAAATCCAAAATTATTTTTTCTTTTTATTAATACTTTCTTTTTTAATTCGTTTTATTATCATTTTAAATGTAGATATTATAAATTCATCTGCTTGTTTTATTTGATTTGTTTAAAAGCATTTTCAAATTTTTTTTTATTACAAATTTGCTTTTTTATTCTTTTACATTTAAATTGTAAATTTGCACCGTTTTTCTTTATTTTCAATTGTTTAAACTTTATTCTTCTTTCCCCACTAGAAGCTGATTAAAAATAAAACTTTTTGGAACCTATGTAATATAACTCATGTCCAGCAGGGAGAGCAAAGCTAAGGCCCTCCACACAGGCTGCCTGATGGAGGCATGTTAAAACAAGTGACCTCTGTTTCATAAGAATAAATTACACATACACCCATCAGCAGTCAGTTAGCGAGCTTAGCATAAGCCTGACAGCAGGATTACGTGGAAGTGATAGAGTCCGCTTCCTCTAAAGCTCAGATTTAACCGTTTTATCTAAAATTACATTTTTTTATCATGACAAACTATTTTTGGCTGCCACCAGAAACTTCTCCCTTTCTCCGCTGGTTTCTAGGCAACTGCCTCCAGGGCAAGAAACAAGAGTTTTAAATACAAACATCAGTACCTGACTAACTTCGACCGGACAAATTATTCAGGAGCTCCTTAACTACGCTACAGACTCCTTCATCTGACGAAGAAAGCTCCAGAAAACGTTAAGAGGAGCTTAACTTAAACCATGAGATGACGGGCTGCATGTTAGGGTGAGTTTAGGCTAAGTATGGGGTCCTGTGGTTTCTTACGTCCTCGGTGTCCTTCACTCTGAGGATCTGTTCTCGGAGGTCCTGAAGGTCGTTGAAGGTGGACTGAGCCGTGATGGAGTAAACCAGAGCGAAGCCCTGGCCGTTCTTCATGTACAGGTCTCTCATTGCTGTGAACTGCTCCTAAAGACAGACAGACAGACAGGTGGTCAGGGACTCAGTCAGGCACATCACATGGTCAAAAGTATATAGACACAGCCAGGTCTTACTGTTCCTGCTGTGTCCAGGATCTCCAGCATACACTGCTGTCCATCGACCTCGACTTGCTGCAGAAACAAACAGAGTGAATCATAACTGTGGACTAAAATTAAAACTAATTAAATTATAGATGCTTCTAAAAACGTGCAAGGATGAAGAGGTCCTACCTTCCTGTAGGAGTCCTCTATCGTGGGGTCGTATTTCTCCACAAAGATTCCCTGAACAAACTGGACAGTCTGGAGACGGACGGAGAGAGGGACATGAGTAGCGGGACAAAGAGAAGTAGGACAGCAGTGTTAATGGAGCTCTGTTCAGCTCCCCATTGGGAGTCATTAGAATGGAATTAATGTGACACTGTGACACGTCTCCATTATATCATGGGGAGTAAAGCACTTCATTGTAGTGTGACTGACACCGCCATGTTTGTGTGTCAGCGATGACCGGACGCAAAAATGAAGCACAGTGACATCACTGTGCAGCCATTTACACAGGAACCTGCACTGGAGCACTCCAGCCATGCAAGGTCCGAAGCTGCAAACACAGTTTTACCTCAATGTACAAACGTGAATGTACGAAAATCAGTGTACTAACACCAGCATATGAATAATACAAACACCAGTGCAAGAACAGGACACGCCATTTCCAACAAACTTACATCACCTCTTATTAATTTTGGACTATTGTTATAAAGTTTTGTAAAACATAAGGACTCCTTTTTCTGCCAAAATAGTTTTTCTAGTCTTTCATACACACTTAATTGAAAACGATTATTTTCAGGGGGGTGGGGGTGGGGGGGTTAACAATTTTTTCATTTAATTGTTTAATTTTGTTTTAATGTTCATGTGTTTAGAACATTTCATTTTTATTATTTTATTTATTTATTTTTTTTTTTAAATTTTTTTCAGTTTTTATTATTTTTCATGTTTATTTAATTAAACATTTTGTTTTCCATTTTATCCACTTCTTTATTTAAAAACACTGGTATCGATTTGGCAGGTTTTGGTTAATTTTTTTTATTATTTATCAAATTAAATACAATATAATTTATATATTTACATAAATATCAGTTTTTGCATTTACTTTTTATTTCATGATTTATTTTTTCATATTTTTCATGTATATTTAAAAATATATATATATTTGCTGTATTTTTAACTATTGTCTTTTTTAATGTGTTTTACTAATATTTTAACGTTTGTTAATTAGCTATTAACATACATTTGTCTTTACTTTTTATTCTATTTATATTCTTTATTCTATTTATTTTTCTATTTTCATTGTATTTTTTTATTTTTAATCTTTATCTTATTCATTATTCATAAATATATTTTCTATCTTCCTATTCATTCTTGATCAATTTTTATTTATTTTAACTATTTAAAAATAATCAGATATTTATTTTTCTTCATTTGTTTATGTAAATATTTGTCACTATTTCAATGGGGTTTTTTTTTAACATATTACAAGTATTTATTTTCAGTTTTTCTATTTCTTTATTATTTTTCGGTGTTGACTATTTTCAACAGCGGATTAATCTACATTGAATATTTGAGTTAAAATATAGTACAAGGTGTTGCCGTGTGGCTCTGAACTTATCAGTAGGATAATTTCAGTGTTGATTTGATTTGATTTTTTTTTGGCACTCACTGACATTAAATAGAATAACATCAGACTCTCACTTTAATGCAAACAGCTGATTAACGTGGCTTTTTTTTTTACTTACCAGAGCTGACTTGCCGACGCCTCCTGATCCTAAAACAACCAGTTTGTATTCACGCATCCTGACTGTCTGTCTGCTGGGTGAGAGACACAAACACAGAGGAGGAGACCGTTAACAGGTCGCTATTGGACATCCAGTCACAGCTACCAATCACACACAGGATTACAGTAAGCCCCACCTCCTCCTATGATGCACCTGGAGATGTAACACCATCAATTACAAACACACAGATGAAGACTTCCTGCCCCTCACTGGGAGATAATGATTACCCAGCATGCATGCGGTAAGTTACTGAAAACTGCGGAGTCACATGATCTCACAGCTCGTGGTGATGTCACAGCTATGGAATCCTTCCTGGTTACTGTTGCTATGCGCTCATGTCTCAGTGTGTGGATGCATACCAATCATGCCTCGCCATGTGTGTGCAAACCTTCACTGTCACGGCAACAAGAAGCAACACGATGCACAAACACACACACACACACACACACACACACCCAATTACACACACATTTCAGATTGTTCGTGAGGACCCCCCCGACACGATGCGTTCACAGACCCTAAAAACAATTTTGAGTTTTACACTCATCACAGCCTGTAAACAACACAAATACAGCTACTCACTGACAAGCAGCAAAGACTCTTTAAATGAGTAACCCCAGTAATATTTAAAGTCGACCCCTATACCCTGCCACATATCTCCTGCTCCGATGCTGGATGTTCATATTAAACATGGCCAAGTTTCTAATAAGGTCAGCATATGTAGAAATAAGCCCCATGAGTCGAAAGCTTGCACTCTAAACACTCTGATTCAGACAGTTTTCACTATTATCGGATCTCTGTGATGTCACAGAGAGCAGATATCCCTAATCTTATCATCTCAGGCTCCAGAGCTCAACCTGCCTGCTGTTCAAACCAGAAATTTATTTGCCACCAGGGGGCGGCTCCTCGCCACAAACAGACTTCTGTTTTTCATTACCGGGTTTGAGGTTTCATTACAAGACTTCACTGATGAGCTGGTGATGTAACACTGGCTACACCCATCTTTTATACTGTCTGTGGTTCAAACATTCTGTTTACGAGGGGCAGCCAATCATAACAAAGGTGACTTAAAGGAAGGATAAAAGTCTTGCAACCTGGAAACCATGTTGGATCAAGTCTCCAGAAGCTGTTACTTTAATTTTACTGGTTGCAGGGATACAAAAGAAGAATCGCACGCATGAAAGGTTGGTTTCTGTAACTGTGCAGTGTACGGGTCACAGGAAAACAACAAAAACGTAAATACTGTGTCACAAATACTCTTAACTGATCCAAGACAAGACTAAGTCAAGACAAAGTGCTTCTTAAATTTAAAGCTTTTATTTTGGTAACATATCTGAGAATAAACACTTACAATAAACAAGTTACCATCAAACATTCAGCTTAAGTTAAAGTTGCTTAATATTTTGGACAAGTGTTCAGGATTTCTAGGTAAATCCACTATCTCAAATAATGGGACTATTAATGTCTTCGTGTCGTTGTATCAATATTTAAGTTACGGCAAGACTCCTGTAGAGATTAATCACACTTAGTGAGTACTCTTGCTTGAAACTTTTGCCCAAATCCTATTTATTTTCAGAGTTTATCTATTCTATTTTGGGGGCAATAAACAAGCAGAGAAAGACTCCCAGTGGTTTTTAGTGTTCAGGGCTTTTGTTCATATTTTAAATAAAAACTAGTGTGGTGTATGGGTCACAGGAAACCAGCAACAAAACAACAAAAATCTGAATCTTTTTGCCTCTTAAAATGTAATTATTGTTCTCTTAACTTAAAAAATTATATTTTGGCCATCTCAAGTATCATTTTCAGAGTTAAAAGCTTAAAAATGAAGGCTTTTGAACTTTGGAACACAATGTTGCCTTCATGTGACTAATACTCCTTAAGTACAGCACATTCATAACAAAAAGGTTAGTGCAACTTTCTCTCTTAAGTTAATTTTTGAGGCAATAAAAAAAGAAATAAAATAAACGAAGGGCTCCCAGTGGGTTTTCTTGTTCTTGAGTTGTGTTCAAGTCTTAAATACAAACTTGTGCTGTGTGTGGTCACAGAAAACCCCCCCCAAAAAACCCAAACCTGTTAAATGTCTCCATCTCCAGTCACGACAGCTGTACACAAGTGATCAGG
>VUQG01044794.1:0-32795 GCA_015106755.1 Etia nguti | reverse complement strand
AACTCTGGGAAAAAAAAAAAAAAAAAAAAAACAAAAACAAAAAAAAAAAACCCAAACCCAAAAGTGACAAAAGAACAAAAAAAATAAATCATTTGGATTTGTGTGTGTGTGTGTGTGTGTGTGTGTGTGTGTGTGTGTGTGTGTTACCTATGCAGTTCTTCAGGAGCGGGTCAATGGGCTGCGGCTGGTCAGAGATGGTAAACTTCACAGCCGTTACCACGGAACTCCTGGCGTACGACGAACCTGGAAACATGCAAAAATCGATAAATCAACACTGAAATCGATCAGCCTCATCGCCAGCAAAGGCCCACCTGATTGGCTAAGCGTGTGGGTCACCTGAGAGCAGGTATCCTTTGAGGCGGGGCAGCAGCGTCTCTGGGTCGATCAGCGTCAGTTTGCCCAAACACTCAGCCACCACGTTCCTGGTTCCCTCCTCCTGACACTCGCAGTGTTTGAGCAGCAGCGACCAAACCGACTCCACGTAGGGCTTCAGCCCGGAGACAGACGCCGAGCCTGCACACAAATAAACAATGTTAAAACCAAACACGCACGCACGCACGAAATCTCAGATGTGTTTTTCCTCACTGATGATCTCTTTGAGCGAGTGAAGCAGCAGGTACTGCCTCTTGGAGGAGGAGATCTCCTGCAGTACGAATGGCAGGTACTCTGGGAGGTTACCCACTGCGATGCTGCCCAACGCGTACGAGGCCGCCGACTTCACCTGCGACACAGGGAGCAGGCAGCTTAATCTCCACCGAAACAACAGCACAGGTGAACAACCGCAGGAAAGCTCATCGCTTCCTCTGTACACATCACGTCAAAGATTAGCATCTTTTTCATCATCTTTTTTATTCAGTCAGTAAAATCCTTTTTAAAAAAATATTTATGGAACTTTTTGATTTTATTCAGATAGAACAGTGCAGGGAGGGCAGCAGAGCTGGAGCTGGATTCAGAGTGTAGACAGGTGTAGTTACCTCTTCGCTGGAGGAGGAGAAAGCATCCAGGATGACAGTCTTGAGCTCTGGTTGGCCGCTGAGGTCAACGTGGTGTCCAACCTCACCCAATGAGAGCAAAGCGAGGAGCCTGATGGAGTCTGTGGAGCGGCTGTTCTTCACGTCCTGTGAGAAACACAAGGTCTCTGAATCTTGTGGCTCTTACTGCTCACTGTTCATCGGAGGGTTAGAAATTACGAGACTGTTTGGAAGGTGTTGCCCCCTACTGGCCATGAAAACCTCAAAAATAAGCTAAATTACCTGCGGAGAGGTGAACACTGCTCACTCTGACTCACCTGGATGAACTGTCCCACCACGGCGGGCCCCTCAGTGGGACAGGCTCTGGTCAGAGCAGCGACGCACTTGGCAATGGAGCAGTACGCCTGTTTGTGCGGCAGGGCGGCACTCTGGGAATAAACGGGGCCAGTGAGCATCCTCAGCAGGTCCATGTAGCCCAGGCCGGAAGTGTCGGTGGCCACCAGCGCCTGAGCAGGAAGTCACATGGTTAATATGCATATTCACACCCACCGTAAACGGCGAAGGATAAGCGGAGCTGGAAGTACCTGGTAGAAGTCGAGCATGGCGGAAAGCGCGCCTCCTTGCAGCAGCGGAGATCGAACCAGCGCGATGAGCTGCTGGAGGATGTTCCCTCCGCTCAGCTGACCAAGCGAGGACGGGTGAGTCACTGCCAGCGTGGACAGGAAACTCAGCGCCATCTGAGACACGTGCATGTCGCTCTCAGAGATCAGAGGAGGCAGCTCAGCCAGGACGGCGTCCACCATCACCGGAGTCACCGCAGAGCTGAAGCACAGGAGGAGAGGGTGAGGATGGTGGACAGGGTGGAGCTGAAGTTTGGTGGGCGGGGCTTACAGGTGCGTGTGTGTGTGTTACCTGTAGTTTCTGAGCAGGATGTCCAGAGCGGCCAGCGTGCAGAGCTTCAGGGCACGCTGGTTCTTGCGGAGGAAGGAGGCGAGGATGGGGACGGCGTCAGGAAGAACCGGCCTCAGATCGATTTTCAGTGGCGAGCCGGCGATCAGCGTCAGAGCTGCGTGCACACACACACACACGAGCATCAAACACTAACAGCTCTAGCGCGGTGAGCTATATCCAACACTTCATTTCGATATGGAAGCAGAAAAAAGACAAGCTTCCTTTGAGATACAACTGGTGTGTGGGCAGGGCTTACCTTTCACCGTCGTCAGCCTTGTGATCTCATTCTTGAGGCGTTCCAAGAAGATCAGCAGCGTTCCCGGAAGCTCAGCAGGCAGATGGTCACCTGTACAGGAAAACAGGACGACATTAAACTGAGGGAAGCTTTGTGACACCACATCATGTGACTGGCAAGTGTGTGAAAGAAAGGGCGTTACCTAGGTTACAGATGATCTGCCCCATACAGGAAATGGCTCGCTCTTTCACCTCCTGGTCAATGTCGGCGGCCTTCAGGCGTTTGATGGTGCAGGTGAATAGGTCGTTAATGTAAGGGGAGGGATCGAAGCTGTCGCTGGCTTCTGATTGGCTGTCCAGTGGTCGGATCACCTAGTGGAGACACAGAACAGGATGGAGCATAAAAATCAGCTGTGATATTAAAGATAGAAAGGAGGAGGTTGTGAGTTTGACTCCCACCTTGACAAGCTGCTGAGTAACGAGCAGAGCCTCGGAAGTGATCTTGTAAAAGGGGTCTCCCACGCATGACACCACGGGCGGGACAAGGGCGGGGACGTGGGCGTGGAAGGCGTGAGCGGGGTGCGTGACCATGATGACGTGGAGGCAGGCTAGAGCGTCGATCTTCAGGTTTGAGCTGCTCGACTTGTCGTTCAGAGAGAAGATGATACCTGCAGCGCGCACGCACAAACACACACACACACACACAAATTACCTTACTGCAAACAAGAGTCACACACCTCCACAGCATCCCCTACAGAGTAACCCCAGCACTAAGTTTCGCCCACAGGTTTGAAACATCAAACATCCCAAGAGCCTATACAAAACGTTTTGGGGCCTTAACCTAACCCCAGCAGAAAGCCCGCACTCACATCTCGAACTGACATCTGACTAAGATGCTGTTTTGTGGGCGTGTTCCTGTGTCCTCCCTAAAATCTGGTTTACAGCTTTATGGCACCAATTCTGCACGACTGGCCCACACAGCTATGTAAAATACGACAAAAATACTGGTGACAAATATTTGTATCAGTGTGTGGTCACTGTATTCTGTCACATCTAGGTTAATCTCGGCCCGTGGCAGCATTACCTGGTATGAGGACCGGGATGTGCTGAGTCAGGGCACCCGGGAGGACGTTCACCAGCTCGGTCAGCATGTTGAAGCAGCACTGACGGGTTTTTACGCTTTTCTCCTTCAGCTGTTTGTGCAGAGCTTTCACAATCATGGGGACCTGTGAAGGGCGAGAGATGTTACCAGAGAATCACAGGAGACCACCGCAGGTACTTCCTGCTGCCTGCGGTCGGCCTTACGGGATGCTGAGGGTTTCCTGTCGCCGTGAGAACCAAAGATATGCTCTTAAAAGCTGTGCAGCAATGACATCTGCCGTAGGAAAGCTGAACTACAGCCAGAGACCTGTGAGAAACTGTCCTGAGAGAAAACTTTTTCCTCACATAGCAGAGTGAGCACTGATTGGTTACCAGGAGGTGATGTCACACCTTTTATCTCCTGTATCTAACATAACCTGCTCCAGAGCTAACATCTCATACATACTTTATTTCATTAATAAAAAAAAAAAAATAATAATAATTCTGCTTGTGTGTGGCAAGCATAGAGAGAAAAGAGCAGCTGATCCCCATCAGCTGTAAGCTCCACCCACAGCAGGAGCGTACCTGGCTCTGCAGCATCGTGAGCGGTGTGTCTCCTTGCTCCATGGCGTCTGGATCAGCCAACCAGCTCTGAGCTGGTCTGGTCTGTTTGAGCAGCGACAGGTAGGCGTGGAAAACATCCGCCTTTACATTCTCCTCCCTCTCCTGCATGCGCACACACAGAGGCAGGTCAGACATTAAGGTCATCATTACGCATCTCAGAGATAGAGGCCGATCAAATGACGCTACCTTGAAGCGACAGACGAGCGCAGGAGACACGGTGCGGTAGAACTCCGGCAGCATCTCATGACGAGTCGAGACGACGGCGTCTAAACACTTCGCTGCCGCCCTTCGAACCTTCCAACTCATGTCGTCATCATCGCTGTACTCGTCGTCGCTGCCTGGAAAGGAAATGAAGAGATGACATCACCGATTAATGTTCAACCGTCTAATTTGGATATGAATGAGTGTGTGGTAAGTGGGCAGTGTCATGTGATTTCAAAGCACCAATCAGCTGAGCCTTTAACAGCTGAACATAAACTGGAGGTTTCTTACTTGGTAAATGGCCTGTATTTGTATAGTGCTTTACACAACATTCAGTCATTCACACACACACATTCACACACTGGTGATGGCAAGCTACATTGTAGCCACAGCTGCCCTGGGGCGCACTGACAGAGGCGAGGCTGCCGGACACTGGCGCCACCGGGCCCTCTGACCACCTAAACATGGGGTTAGTATCTTGCCCAAGGATATTTGGCATGTAGACTGGAGGAGCCTGGGATCGAACCACCAACCTTCCGGTGAGTAGGTGACCCGCTCTACCACCTGAGCTACAGCCACCCCCAAAAAAACAAAACATATTTAAACCTGACGGTCTAATAGGGAGCGCCACTTTCAAACTCACATCCAGGTACTGGTCATAGATGAAGCATGTAGATACTCACAGGCAGATGCTGAGGCCATTCCTGCTGTCTGAGCAGCCTGCATGAAACCTGGACAAGAGAGAATCATTTGTGTAAGGTGGTCAATTTCTCTTGGTCTCATCTTTTTACTACATGTGCATCATTTACCTGGCGGAGGTTGTGAGGCATTGAAGCCGGCCCTTATGAAGGGTGGCGGCGGCCCATAACCTGGCGGAGGTATGCCCATGGTGACAGGGAAGGCAGGAGGCACCAAACCGACCGCACTGGGAACTGCCTGGGCAACTGGAAGCTGCATACGAGGGATATAAGACTGTGTAAACAAAACGTTGTTAAAAGAAAAATACTGTAACCTCCAATTTTATGGTACACAAATCCCTTAACACATTTCAGCGACTCAAAGTTTCTTAATGGTTTAAAACAGTGTACCGTAACTAATCCGAATAAAATCATGGTGGTGTACTCATTTTACGGTTTAAACGCAGACTGTACCTGCACTGGCATCATTGTAACCTGCTGGTTGAAGGTCTCAGTTTGGGTATTAGATGCTGCTGTAGTCTCGGTGCTTACTGGCTGACTTGCAGCTTCCTTGGCTTGCTCAGTATTCTTGGCAGCTTCCCACTCTGCAGACACAGACCAAAAAAATGAAACGTTAACAAATACTGTTCAGTTATTTGTTTGGATTAAGGAGTTTAGTTCTTTCTTTCCAACTCAATCTTAGTGTTCACCGAGTTTTCCAGTTGATAATAAATAAAGGGAATGGGGCAGAGAGTAAATTCACTTAGATGATGAAATGCCAAGATTTGTCTGCCTGGATAACTGTTTTGTTTTCATCATTTGTGCACAAACTCGCCTGTCTGTCCTACTTTTATTTCAACAAAAACTGCTACTGAATTAACAGAGCCAGAGTCTGTGCGAAAGAAAGGCTCGTTTCCTCTTACCGTCATTGACCGTCTCCTGGTCGATGATTCCTCCTTCGGCAAAGCCATCCAGGTCATCCAGCTTTACCTTCTCCCAAGGTATGTACGTGACACCCAGGTCCACATCCCAAAACTGCTTGTACTCCTGCTTTACACCTTTGTTTAGAGCCCACGCAATCTGGATCAAAGACACACAAAAGGTCAAGATAACAGATTATTATTATTACTGTTTTTTTAATAGTAGCTTCTTGTAATATACAACCATGTGCACCTAAATCTAAAGCTTCACCGTGTAGAACAAACAAACAAAGAACACAATGCAATAAACTGTATAGGTAATGTGGACCTTGATGATCTTGGAGCCAATCTTAAACGTGCCGGTGCTGAGCTTCTGACGGGCACGGTATGCATCCTGCCTGTGGACCATACAGATGTAGGCACAACCTCTGGGAGGGATCATCTGCAGAGAGACACGAGGACAAGGGAAGGTTAAACAGAGCAAAAGCGCGTAGCAGAGAATACCAGTAGATTTGTGTGTCTGGTGAAAGAAAGATAGTAAGACACGGGACAGATCATTAGGAACAGCTACAGTAATGACAGGCTGGGGCACTGTCATTACATTTCTTTTTAAGAGATCAAAACTACATACTGCAACCAAATTAGAGGGTAAAGGAGGGAGAGGTCTGCTTACATTGATGGACTCAATCTGGCCAAACTCTTCAAACAGATTGGTGAGGTCTTGCTGAGTGGCCTTTTTATCCACCTGGCCCACCCACAGAGTTGTGCTGCACACTAGGTAACGAGATGGGGAAAAAAATAATGTGACTTTTACTCATCAGGAAAAAAAAAGGTTTGCAGGTGGTATACTTAAAATATACTTAAAATATTTAACCGAACCCAACAATGACTTCCTCTTACCACTTAGAGTCTTGGACCGTATGGGAGGAAGTCCTTTCTTTTGCCTCTCCTTCTCTCGTTCTCGGGCGCGTCTCTCACTAGAATAAGACCGCGAGGACTTCCTCTTGCGATCTCTAGAGCGTGACCGCGACCGTTTTCGATGCTTGCGTTTCCGTGAGCCGGAGCGGGACCTAGACCTTCTCCTCTTTGGAGACCTGAGGAGAGACAACACCAAACCCTTTGGGAATTCTCTCCAGACTGAGAGAATATACTAAACCATGAGCCTGTTCCTTTTAAACATCAAACCCAGTTATCAAAAGTCAAACCAACCTGGAGCGTGACCTTGACCGTGTTCTAGACCGTGTGTTTAAGGTCTTCTTCTCTTCAGCCTCAAAGATCTCCTCTTCCATCCCATCTGGGCCTTCATCTAGATCCATGTCCTAGAAAACCCATGGGTAATTTCAGGTAATGCCCATCTCTAGAGCTAACTAATCATTTAATGCAGTCCTCTTTTTAGACATGCATTTCTTTCCAAATATTAAGTGTATACACCAACCTCTAAGTTAGTGTAAAGTTTCAGTAATGGTCCACAGACATACCTGCTGCTGGTTGTCTATGGAGTCGTCCATCTTATTCTCTGGCTCTGGAAGTTGAGGCTGGCTGCTGCTCTGAGCATTCGAAACAGAGTTCTCTTGCCCAAAGATCGAGTCCTGCCCTTCTATATTCATTGCCTGCAAAAAAAAATGCAGAATACAAGTTGTAGCAAATCATAAATCTAGGACAATCATAATGTCGAACAAAAAGACCACTCTCTGTGTGCGTGGTCCACCTTCTGCTGATGCTCCAGCAGCTGCTTCTGAAACTGCTCCAGGTTTTGCTGTTGAAGTTGCTCAGCCAACTGATGGAAGAGGGAGCTGTTAATGGGCTCCGACACCATGGGCCTGGAAGCAGTCAGCAGCGTGATTAGACACAAGCTCTCAGGTGGAAGCAGCAGAATCACTATTATCGAAGGACTAAAACAAACAAACACACTGAACTCACAGTTGAGATGTTGAGCTGTCCTTTTTAGATTCTTCATTGCGCTCTGAATCGTTCCCAAAGTCAAAAGGACCCAAAAGTTTCTGCAACAGAGACAACATTTGAGTAGAAATAAAGAGAATCCGAATGAAGCAGAAAAACAAGGATGTATGCCTACACAAGACCTTTGACTATATACGTACAAAATTCCACTAACTTTGTGTTTTAACACTTTTATACATTTCTGTTTAATTTCTACCTGACTGACCAATGAATTCTCGAGTTCTTACAAAAAAAAATGTGTTTTGTGTTTCAATGAATGCAAATTTTTATGCAAATATGAAAGAACAAAAATCCAATAAAACCAGTGCTGCTTTTGGATGTACATATATACATGGACCCAACTCAAAAACATAATGCCTCCAGCTCTGGCTGCCACAGAAGCATAAAAATAAACTCACAGCTGCTGACTGCAGCGTTACCTTATTAAAAGAGGAGACCCTCTGCTCCAGGGGGTTGAGGCTGTTGGCAGTAGCTGCCGCAGTGAGCTGAGCTGTCAGAGCTTGCAACTGCACCACTAGGCCAGCATCCAAGGCCTGCAGCAGGGACGGTTGGGGCTTCTGCTGCTGCATCTGCAGACTCTGCACCAGCTGCTGGAGCTGTAACAGGCGACAACAAAGTAAGTTAAACACCTTCTTACTCTGACAGCTACACAAACTGCACATGCTGCTCTGATGTAAACACTTTTTGGGAGGTTGCGTTCACTAACCTGTTGCCCCTGGGGACTCTGCAAGATCTGGGCAACAGCAGCCACAGTGTCGGTGTTGGTAATCTGCGAGGCCCAGTCAGGCAGACCCTGCACTATGTTGGCTGGAGTGGCCGGTGTAGCTGGGGTACCTGGATACACAGAGAGAACCATGAGGTCACCGTCTTCAGATATGTTGAATACCACAGTAGCAGTGATTAGAAGAGCAAATCTGAACTTTAATGTGCTTCTACTGACCGGGTGTAGTGTTATTGACCGGGGCAGCACTGCTGGGCATGACAGGTGTGACACTGGGAGGAGGAATCCCTGCTGCCATATCCAACAGAGGCTGAATGATGTCACTCTTGAAAACCGCATTCTTTTGCCACAGATTCAGGACTCTCACAATCTTGCTCTGAAAACAGCAAGCAAGACACAGAAAATGGTGATAAAGCAGCAAAAGCAATGAAAGGATGCTTTGGGGGAAGACCGAGCTAAACGAACATATTTGGATGACACATAAAAACAATAATAAGACAAATTATTTACTGAAAAACCTGAAAACCCTGTCGCAGACACATGACCGTTAAATATTTTTGTGACAAATCACACACGAGACATGCATGCTCATTCACAAAACAGATCGCACTCATTTGAATGCCTTGTATGTCACAATAAATTCCTGCGAAACCGAGAAATGAGAAGCCACAGAGAGGAACAGAAAACCTATTAAAAACGGTCTAACCTTATCATCTGAAGGGCAGCGATAGAGGTGCTGGAACGTCGAGATGATATTCTTGCTGAAGCGCGGGGCAAAAACATCCTTCTCTGTGCCAAACTGGTGTCGAGACTGTCTGACAATCGAGTCGATGACATACAGCCCTGGGACTTTGTATTCTGGCTTGCACTGTCGAAGAAAGACAGCTGGTGTTGAGATATACGAACAGCAGAGCAACATACGAAAATCTCTGCACTTGAATGGGTGTGGCTCATGGTTCCTAATTAAAGCATAACTCACCTTCTGTATGAACTTCTCTACACTCTGGACAACATGCTTGTAGAACTGAAAGTAAAGCAAAGAGAAAAAAATATTTTACTTACTTATATTTTACTTACTTACATCGCAGAGCACAGTAACAAAAGGGGAACAGCACTGGGGGTTAAAAAAGTAAAAGAGACTGGATGGAGGCTCTTAAGTAAATCCTCTTATTTCTCCATTCCTCAGATTTACAAATTAATGAAATGCACAAAAAAGAAAAAAGAAATAATTGCTTTTTTAAAGCTTAGTTCTGTTAAAGGAGGATACAACAGACATGACAGATGGAGACAGCATCATCACTTTCTTGTGGATTTAAACAAGAATTCAAAAACTCAAAAGGGCCAAGTAATAAAAATCGGTTATTTTACTATCTGCAACAGTGTGGCTGTTATTGTTTATGTCTGTGAACAAATTCTGTTAACATCGCAATGACTGTACAACATAAAGTCATGAAATTTAACAGTTTTGCAGATGAGATCAAAATTACGGCCGAGGACGGGAGTGAGCTAATGTAATGATCACACCAGCCTGCAGGACACTTTGGTGTTAGACACTACTAGTATAACCCCGGTATAGTGGATATTCTTCTATAATGAAAATACGGACAAGTGGCCAATTAAAGGAAAACCCTAAAGACTAAAAGGGCAGAGAAACAACATATGTAGATGCTTTCACACAGTCCACCGTATGGAACAATTAGGCACTAACACACCGAGAAGGCCAGGAAGACTCTGATTTTATGTCACGATGGAAAGACAAGCATCTCAGTGAATTTCAGAGGGTTCATCTTCTTCCAGCATAGACATAAACAGGACCACATTATATGACCTTGATGATTGTGCATTAGTGTGATATGCAAGAAAAAGCAGAAGAGCAATGCTTCCTCAGGGGAGAGTGTCACTGCAGGGCAAAATAAGACTGTGTCAGCAAAAACAGTCCATCAACACCCACACACAGAGGAATATCGCTCGTGTTTCCCACAGATTTGAATTCTATTTCTGGCGGTGCCGGTGTTGGGGGAGGCACACACGAGCCAGCTGGTAGGGAAATACAGGATGGGAAGAGCCGGTTGTAGCTGGTTAAAAACAGCCGAACCTTTCAAATAAGACTCAGGGGACTATCCACTAGCAATCGATCACAACTGCTGCTGTTGTCGTCATCTCAAACACGAAAAAAATAAAAACACTTGGACTGACTGCCCAAGCAGATCCTGTGTGGGAAACACTGATTTATAGCAGAGGTATATATTGACTCTGTCTAGAAAGGTGTGTTAAAAAGTTTAAGTGTAGCTATAAATTTCAACAAACATGTTCTTAGTGAGTTCTCATTTACGTTGGAACATTTAAATCTTGGGTTGAAGGGTCTCTTCCTAAATGACGATGGGTCACGCTTTCATCAGTGTAAAAACAACATGAACTGAAGAATGATGTCCTACTTTGGAAAATATGTGTCAAGATACACTGAAGAGTTTCTGATGGCTTAGTGAGATTTTTCTTTCGATTTATCTCCCATCTTTATTTTAACACTATAGTAGTTAACACTGCCACCCATGGATGGGTGTCAAAAATCGCTAGAAGTATCTAGAAGTATTACTTAAACTAATCCAAACACCAGAATGTCAAATACTTGTACTACTCTGACACTGAAAAGTTCTTCCTTATTAACAACTTATACCACTTAGCAACTCTTAGATATTTTGGCCTGCACAGCTGAAGTGTATAAAGATGTGCCAGTGTCAGGACATTCCTGCTATATATGAAGGCCAAATTGGGGTTTTTACTGCACATAAAAAACATATTTGCCAACCAAAAAAAGTTTCTGGGTTTACTCTTAATAAAAATCAACAGGACTTTGACCAAAAAAAGTAACAATTGTTTTTAAATGGTATTTAGTTTAGCCAAATATAAAATCCAGGTCAGAAATATCAGTAAAACCCAGAGATTTCTGTTAAATAAGGTAAAGCACACTCCTTGCATTAAATGTACGCAGACCAGTCCTGCAGGTATACAACATAGGTATAACAACAAGAACAGCAACAGTCCTAACTTGTATAGCCAGTACTGCTTTTGTACGACATGTCCCAGGTTTGTGCACCCTGTGAGCCACACTGTTTAAAATCCAATAATGTTTACGTACTTGTACACAAACCCCCAAAAACTCAGACCAGCAAGAATTCAAACTACAGGACCTTATCTGAATAAGCAGTAAACCCCCCTGGTAACTACTGAGGATGAGGACAAGCCTGTCCTGGCTTCAATAAAAGGATTCAGATCAAGTTTTTTAAAGGACAGTTTGCCAGTCTTGTTTGTAGTCTAAATACAGGCTAACGGTCTGTTTTGGTCTGTTGATGGGATGTCTTCCTGCGTTATCAGCACTAAATTGTTTGCCTCCCCCCAAATAAACCCGCACATTGTGAGGTTTAAGCCCCTTTTCCCTGAAGTACCTACTCAGATCAACTCGTCACGACTCGACTTGGATTTACTGCTTTTCCATTACAATCAAGTACCACTTAAATGTGCATGGTCGTCATCATAGCAACGCTGCTGAGCGTCCTGTGACGCAATTAGTATGCGATACAAACACTAAGGTGGACGTCGAGGCGATGACATGCCTGCTGCTTGGTCTGTGGCTTTTCAGACTCGGGGACAAAAATGTTTCAAAAATGGCGGTTTTGATTTTCGTGAACGAGACACTCTCATGACTCATCAAGTGACACCACTGACCAGCCAATCGGTGGCATGCAGTCTGATGACGTCACATTTTAGTACCTGCTCGGATCACTTGGTACCTCGGCCGAGCAGTACTTTTTTAGTACCTGGTACCAGGTACTCTGACCTAATGGAAAACCCCGAAAACTGTGGCGAGTCGATCCGAGTAGGTACTAATGGAAAAGGTGCTTTAGCCTCACAGAGGAAAAAACATTCATGAATAAATCAGAAATGTCATCATCTAACAAATGATACGCTTAATACTGAGAGAAGAGAGACCGGTATTACAGTGTTAGCTTTAGTTCTTCATTTAAATCATTATGGTTCATTTGTACTTGCCTTAATGGACATTTTTTATCTGAGCTGTTATGCACTTGAAAGAAAGAGGCTTTTCTAATTTAAATAGGCAGCATTTCAGTGCTCTGACAGTAAAAATATTTGCCAGTTAGGCACGTTCAAATGTACTTTTGAAACTCTGTGCAGCACCAAAATGACTTGGTTTCATACAGAACTTTTTGGTAGACATGACTTTTGTGTACCCGTCTGCAGCAAAATATCTTCATAATTGACATGTAGCTTAACTAGACAGCTGTCTAATGCTAATATTTTACTCATGAAAGTGTATGGACGAAGATTAAACTTGAAGATTTTTGGAAGCTTTCTTATGAAGTTTAGATACACAAGTGCCATGTTAAAAAAAAAAAATCCTATCAGGAAGATCTTTGCTGTGGCTCAAAGATCTACTACTGACTCAGTATTTTGTATATTTGTACAACTGTCTCTGGAAGGAGTTTCCCAAAAGACCACAAGTGCAAAGGAGTTGTGGTTAAGCAAATGAAAAGGAGCCCTTCAACACAAGTATTTACATAGCCTGCTAAGAAAAGTCAGAATTTTTAGTTAATGAAGCAATTCTGCAAACAGCCAGTAGATGGAGTCAAAGTACAGCAGAGGAGCTGGTCAGATTATGTTTCTTTATCACAGAGACTACTGTGGAGGAGTGATTTCAATCACTTAAGTTCATCATAGCAGTCAGAGTATCTAAGATACCATGTAGAGCTTTTTCTAAAACTTTTTCTAAAACTGACAGCATTTTTTTTTTTTTTAAAGTCATTTGATATGATATAAGGGAAGCTAAACAAATAAGCTGATAGTTTTGAAATTTTTCCAACACATAAAGCTGCAATCTACAATATTCAATATATACATATGCAAGGGAAAGTGAAGCTGAAATCAGTCCACAAGAAATTTACAGCAGAAAATGTAAAGTATGAAGACTTAAGATGGTCTGGCTGTGAGAACTGCAGTACGCAATTTGCAGACTCAAACTTGCAAACAAACTTTAGTAACTTTATTCATTTACTTTAAAAAGCAGTTGTCAGACTATTATATAATTATTTTAACTTTATTTTTAACAAAAAGTAACTGCACCCTGAAAACAAAGCATGTCTCCTTTGTTGTTTATCTTAGATTAGTAAGTGTGCATACTGAGTGACAACTTTGACTTATGGCAAGTACACGTAAAACTGTCAGTACTGTAACTCAACTACTATTGCCATTGTAACACTGGACATACAGGATCAGCTTTCTGGGAAGTTGTATTCAGTAACTCTGGGCAGACAGCATAACAGAGGGCTTCAAGCCCTGTTTGAAATGATGCCATTGTTAGATCAGCGCTGCAGAAAGACCAACTATTTCCTCCTTAAGAGTTCTGTCTCTTTATCTGCTACAAGAACTAAAAGAATTAAAACCTGCATAAAATAAGCTCCTCCAATGATCCAGCAACCTGCTAGTGATGGTTCTTCCCTGTGATCACTAGGATCATAAGTTGTGATGCTGTGCTCAGCTCTGTCTGTCTGTCAGGAATTGTTGGCTCTTGAGCGGACCGTTTAAACTGTTTAGAGGTGACTTGTTTTGTGATGCGACGCCGTAGGGAGACTGAATGGAAAATTCCACATAACGAAATGAAACAACACTGAATACTGGCACCAGGACACACAAACAGTCCTTTAAATCATTCCATTAGAAAGGAAAACTTGGCTTGGTGAACAATTTAACTGAGCATTTCTTCTTCACTCCATTATTCTGCTGATGATGTATTTATATCTTTTATTTTATATGTTTTCATATATATAAATGAATATATATATATATATGTTTTATTTTATATTTATATTTATATTTTATATTTACTTTTGTATTCTCCCTGTGCTCTCCTTTTAGGTCTCTTCCTCCTTCCCCGTACAGTAAAGGCAGACACTTCCCCTACGTGACCCTTAAACTGTGATTTAGTTTTAACAACAGCAGTGGCAGCAACTTAACTAATGAGTTAGGTTGGGTATGGGCATATGGGTATGAAAAGCAAGGACAACAGTCGTGAACATTTAGCAGAGTCAAAACAGTCTTCCTCACAGAGATTCTCCACCCTTTCCAGAAACCCTACTGAGCACATACTTTCACACCAAAGAATAAAAAAAACAAAAACACATGCTCATACATAACCTGCTGCAGTGTGGACCAGTCTCCAGGCAACTGATCACACATACTGCAGAGACTGTGTGTGTGAAAGACATGCACAACACTACCTGCAACTGTTACTGAACTGCACTCATCCCTGTACTTCTAGACAGAAGACATGAGCAGCACAGTAGCATCACTATGATTATGGTGGTTTGTGTCCGTCTATAGACATTTAGATGGTACTGAGTAAGTAAAACACAAGTGCATGTTTCTGATCAACAGATTATGAATCTAGGCAAGTATGCAAACACTGTACATAATTATGTACTACTGTCATAATACTGTGAACCCCCCCCCCAACACACATTTTTAAAGTGCTCGATGGAATAGATAGAAACTGAAAGGAGCAAATTACAGACCATCTTGCAATCAGACTACACCCATCTTCACAAGTATTACAGCAACTACTTTAAAAGCTTTTCTTTGACAGCACATGATGATGTGAGACTGAGAAGGACTGAGACAAAAGCCGGAGAGTTAATGTCCCACTGTACAGCCCATCCCTGCCATTCATGTTCAACCTTGTTCACATATCACATAATCTAGTCTACCACCATCCAGAATTAGTGGACATAACTGGATAGATATTAGCTGAACAGGTTATGAAATAAGTTAAAGCCTGCCTGGTTCTTTCTTCACTTTTTTAAACCTCTAGTTCTTCCTGAGCCGTTTTATGTTTGTAAAGCTTGATAAATCACTTTTCAAACTGTGAAGCACTTTGTAACTCTGCTATAATACAGGTATTACCATTTATTAACAACTTTGGTAACCTGCGGATGTAATGATGATGACTAAGTGTTTTTGCCCCAAAGTAAATGATTAGTTTATATTTAATCAGGCAAATTTCTTCATGAGACAAAGTGATAAGGTGGTGCGACAGAGGGATCATTTAAGCAAAGCTGTAATCTTCACCACTTTTAACAGAGATGCCGTCCTTAACTCGAGGCACCAAGCAAGCATCGGCCACATGCAACCACGTGTGGCATTTCACTGCAGTTATAGAAACCAGGAGATAAACAACTCACACTTCCTGAATGAAACGTCTCTCTCAAAGTGACGACTCAGCAGAGTCAGTCAGGATCATTTGGGCTGAAATTAAACATTTAACAACACTGAAATGTAGCAGCACAAAAAAATTTACTGAACGTGTTTATTTTGTTAATGTGTGATTATATTACGCCACCAGCCACTACTTGGGGCTGCAGTCCTCATAGAAACACCACCTCAAATTCTGCAGACTATTCTGCCACTGCAGGTGTCTCAAATATTATATGTGATGCAAAGTGTCAAACTTTTCAGCAAGATTTAAAACATAGTTGGTTTAACATGGAATGTAATGAATGTTTTCATGTAGCTCTTAAAATAAACACTAGATATTTGCTTGGCCAACTTTTTACTTCATTCGTGTAACATGTGTTCAGATTTAAAGGTTTTCTGAGAGTTTTCTGTCAGACTAGTCAACTAGTCTAATTATTTTCTCTCATTGAAACAGCCGGCAAATACTTGCCAGCAACATAATCCAATTTCTATTTTTTCTTTTTTTTTAACTTCTTCTAGCATATAAAGAGTAACTTCATCTCTTTGTATTTAGCAGTCACAGACTCAAATAGACTTTAAATAAAGAAACAAGATAAAATACATTTAAAAATAAGTTACATATCTAATATTTCCTAACTGGACTCTGGACTTTTAAGATTAATTTCTTTAAATTTCCAAACTAACCTGAGATGACGCGTAAAGGAAATTAAAATTCACTGTTAGAAAGGACCATCGTGCCACATTGATCATTTACTGTATAACAGAATTATTTTTCAAAGCCATAACAGATCCTAGATCAGTGGATCTATTACACATTTATTCAATGAGGCTCTCTGCTGTGTAGAAGACAACTGGTTTGAGCCTATCGGGAGACAAATCCCTTCGGGGTTTGTGTCAGGGAGGGCATCCGGTGTAAAAGTCTGCCAAATCAGACATGCACAACTACCTGCTGTGGTGGCCCCTGAGGAAGGGAAGAGCTTCTATAACTGGTCCTCTATTAGCTCTCATAAAGGTACCCATGCTGGGTAGAGCTCACTGAGCCAAACAGCTGAAGGGTTTGAATCTGCCCCTGTTTGTCTACTGTGTCTCTCCCAGCTTTCCTGTCCACTCTCAAACTGTCCTGGCAGTATACAAATATTCTAAAAATATTCTAAGAAAGTATCCGAGTCACTGTGTGTGACTCTAGCAGCTAATGACATCAAACCGAGAGCAACTCAAAACTTCATGAAGTAGATGTTAAATTTCTTGTTTGATATTGCAGCAACTGCAAAACCTAAATGAAGCAGCAAGTTTAAGTTTAAAACATCCATTAAAAAAAAGGAGAAAATAAAAACAGCATCAAAAGAGTTGCAAATTATTCCCAATTAAAGTTTTATATACAAATTCACATTTTAAAAACAGCACCTATAATTAATCTTACAGCTTTCATTGCTATATACATCTGAAGTATCCTGTAGAACAGCGGTCCCCAAACTTTTTTGCGCCACGGACCGGTTTATGTCCAACAATATTTTCACGGACCGGCCTTTAAGGTTCCACGGATAAATACAACAAAATAAAACCAGTACTGGTACCAAAAAACAGAAGATTTATTCATAACACACGGGAGAAGACCCAGGGAAACCGAGTTAACGATAAAAACCGATAAAAACCCTGAAAACCATAAATTTCACACCCGAGCCTCAACTCTCGCGGCCCGGTACCAAACGACTCACGGCCGGGGTTGGGGACCGCTGCTGTAGAGTAACGACTGTTACGCACCGAACGCGATGTGAAAAAACGACACGAAATTCAGATTTCTCCAGATCCAAACTTGTCGTGTAACGTATATATACCGAATGGGGCGGATTTTTACTAAAATTGGTTAAAAACAAACAAATACATAAAAACAAATAAAAAAATAAAGGAGTAGACATGAAGCGATCATAAGCTGGTCTTGATGTTTCCAAACAAGAAAAGGAGGAAACGGATTCTGTCTGCATCCAGTTCTCAGGAGCAGGCAGCAGCAGGGAGAATTTAAACATTTTAAATGGTTTCATCCAGGAGTTAAAGCTGTGTCATGTTCAGGATGTCAGGTCATTTGAACTCTCGTTGACAGAGTTGGGACCATATCTGAAAATGGAGAGGAATTTAAGAGAGAGCCGACTGACCTGGAGCAGCATTTAACCACGCGTTTGAGATAAAATAGGATTATTTTACCATTTTCATCTCATTGTGTATTCAGTAACAGTGCGCGATTTGAGTTACAAGCACATCTGTTGCCAAATGCAGCGATCTGATTGGTCAGATCTGTTTATTTGGACTTGAAAAATCTAAAAGATGAAATCTGATTTAAAAATAAATGCAGCAAATTCCTCCAGTGAAATTACAAGGTTGAAAGTCAATGGCTGTAAAACGACTTATGATTAGGTCAATTTAGATCAGTCTGAAAAATATTTTTAACTCACAAAATATTTGCATGGATTTTATCCATCCAGTGTGTAAAGGCCTTCAGAGTGTTCATTATCTTCTAGGTTGTGTCCTATAGTAACTACTCAACTATCCCATAGCAACACTTGACCGTGTGTGTTGTTTCTTCAGACTGCAGAGAGGTTCCTAATTATTCCTGATCATTCCTAACCTGACACACACTGTTATAGGTGCTGACAGGTCAGGTTATTTTTAATAGAGGGTTTTTTTAAAAATTCTTTTTGGTTCAAATAATGGTAGTTTGGTGACAACTGTAATTTTTGCACCAACTTATAGTTTAAACCACTGGTAAAGGTTGCTGTTACAGTTCTTGTATTGCTACCTTGCTGCGTTTTAGTACAAACCGAAATGAATGAATGAAATATAGTTTATGTTGCAAATGAAAGCCACCACTCGCCTGTGGGCCACACAGACGCTTGGAATTAAAATAATCCACTGAGACCAATTCATTTCACAATAATCTTCACAGGTTACTTTAGGTCTTAAAGGATTCTGTGCAGACAGGGATCAGCATCACTTATTGCATGTTTTAAAGGGGAATGTTTCAGAGATTTTTTTGTGTTGAAAGCTTTCCTTTTTCTGGTGGAAGTACAGACAGACTGATACACACAAACAACACTAAAGTCACAAAACACAAAGAAAAGAGCGAGAGATCTACAGCTGCTGGTGGGCAATGCCAAGTGGGTCAACAAGGGTAAAATATAGGCAACCTACAAGTGTACACAGACTGTCTGTGCAGGTGGAACCCGGCTGGTTCAAAAACATGTATTTCTCTCCTACTTGTTGCTAGTCACAGACGAAATGCAGAATGTGGCAAAAAGGCAGCATTCGCTGGTATATTGCAAGTCGCCAGTAGCTGTGCACCTTACAGGTGTTAATGGTTTTACATGAATGCCACGCTATCATCAATTTTTTTAAAACTTGGCTGTGAAAACAATTTGCTGAACATGTGTGAGTCTGTCAGGCTGGTTAAAGAGAAAAATTTAGAGCGCAGCTGACTATCATGAGTTAAGGTAACTTTTCCTCCCCCCTTTTCCTTCTTTAAAGTGCAGGACTGTCTCTTCTTATCAAAACTCACGTTACGCTGAAAAACAAACTAATATCCTGTCTTTAATCATTCATCGTATTTCAATATATGGAGAATAGTAACAGTATGTACCTTATAATCCATTAAGGTTACGTGGTCTTCAGATGCAACCTTACTCTGATTAACAGCTCTGGCTGTAATGACCATTACACAAAATTAAAGATTCGGTGCCATGTCCACAGGCAGTGTTTTCTGTGCTGGAAGTTTCTATTTTACAGTGAAGTCCTTTGTGCAAAAACACTTAAAGTGCACTCTGTCGGAAGTGTTTCTGTAACACTGCTGTTCTAGTTAATGTCATTCCTCTTACAGATATCTACACTAAATAATAGCAGAGGGGAAAGTAACTCTGGCAGTGATAAAAAAAAAAAAAAGACCATTTCTAATCTGGCTATGAATGAAGATTACTTTTATAATCTTCATTCATTTTAAATTCCAGCATAAGAACTGCTGCCTGTGGACATCAGTCTCTTAGAAATTTGTGCTGAATGGGTAACATGATAACAAAGCATCTGAGATGTAATGTCAGATGCTCTGCTGCACCATCCCGGCTGATCACATATGCATCGTTTTCCATTTATTATTTTTGTTTATCACATACAAATGGGTGCTGGCCATTTTAAAATGATCAAGTAAAGCAACAGTACACCGAAACATCTAAAATCATGTGCCGTCCTATCTTACGGATCAGCTTCAGTACTGAAGTATCATCATCAATCTAGCTTAAGCTCTATGGGTGTGTAGTCATTCTCCTCCATCTGAACATGACTCAACAAGAAGCAACAGCACCAACCTTTTATTAAAATCACCATCTGAAATATGTAGATTACACTAAAATTCTCAATTACTTTTACGGTATCATGAAAAAGGCAAACTTCCTGCGTGTACAAAAGACATAAATTACGAGTGCTTTGCCAATACATGGATTTACAGTTTTTAAACTGTGAACCAGGCAAACCTCAAGCTTCACTGAAATAAATATAAGATTCTAATAAAAACTTAGTCTTGACATGCAAATCCGAGTATTGCTGTAGATAAAAGCACTAAACGTGTATATTTAATGTTCAAGGACTAATGCAGTTTAACTGTCCATGAACCTAAAGATCAACATTTAATAAGCCACTGATGGCCTCCTGAATTTAAACCCAAAGTTAACAAATTTCTGCTCCAGCTCCATCCAACATGAAGCAACACAGAAGACTGACTTTAATTAACTGCACCAAACACAAGTATCTTCAAATAACTCATGAAGAAAATCAACAAGAGTGAAACTTCAATTTCAAAAACAAGAGTTCAAAGCCAACATCGACCAACGCAAGACAACCAGAACAGCAAAAGCTGTACATCTCTGGGTGTGTGGGAACAAATTCAGTTTAAATTATTTTAGTCTTCTTCCATCTTCCTTGTGAAACAACCCATACTCCTACCTAAGCTGGTTAGGGATTCTCTTATCTCTTTGTAACTCTCTCCACCCCATCCTCCTGCTTCACTTTCAGTGCTTTGGGGGAGCTGGGAGAGCTGCTGAGGGAAGGGGAAACGGGTGTTATTCACAGGTAACACAAGGCATAGAAACACCACAAGAAGAGCAGTTCCTTTAGAGTGCAAACAGGACAAAGAAATATATCACGAGAGGACTTTTGTTAAAGGCTGGTGTCCTGAACTCAAACTGGCAGGCCCTGAATACAAATGACTAAAAACCAACTGTCGTTTTGTAAAGAAGGAAACTGTGTTTTGGTCCTTGAGTATTTCATAATAAGATAAACTTTAAGCAATGAAGTACATAGAGAATTTGTTAGTGACTAATGATCAGCGATGCAAAAGACCCCCCAATTATAGGCACAATGTGCAGGATACCAGCCAAGCATGCAAACTATAAAAAGCTTCGTTCTGGGAAAACACGTTTTGCCCACTTTGAAAAGTAAAGATGACCTTCACCTCTTTAAATCATCTATACATAAAATTACATAAAAAACAGCCGCATTTCTTTGGGTTTCAACTGATTTTTTTTTTTACTACCAAGATTTCTCCAGATGTAGAATCTCATTTTCTGCAAGGGTTTTTAAGACACACAGATTTTGTTGTGTTTTGGCTACATGCCATGTGTTAAGGCCCATTTATCACCATGAATCATCATGTGTTTATGATGCACTGACAGACCTGTAAACAGGAACCGACATGCAAAACTACTAAAATATCACAGTCCACCTGCAACATGAGGATGGACAGAGTGAGACTTTTATTGCTATTTGTTCACATTGTGATGTTAGAACTACTTACAAATTCAGCTAAACTAATAAAAGTCACATGTGAAATACAAGTACAGGAGTTTGAAGCAGTTAACAGCACGCAAGGACAGAAATGACACCGACTACTTTCAACACTATAACAGCTAACAACTATACAGCCATGTATGTGTCTGCACTTTATTTTCAAAATCAGAAAAAACTACAAAATAAAAGCGGAGGTTGGAACTCACAGTCCACTGTAGGATTTTTTTTTTCCTGTATCAAAGTAATTCTAGAAAGTTGCCCATAGACTCAAAATCAGATAGCAGTAAGATATATTTAAAAGCTAATTTGGTTGCATCCCGCAGTGTAACTCACTATTTCCATGACAACATTATACTCTGTTTCCCACACATGAAAAAGTATTCAAGCTCAGTCTCAGTGGGCAGTAATGCCACCCAAAACAAATTTGCCGCCATGAATCCTTTAATTTAGCCAGATTAATAACCAGCTCTACCTTTATCAAATTTTATTTCAGCCTAATTATGACACTCGGCTCTTGTTATTATGAGATGTGAATATTGCAAACAACAACAAAAAAACAAGTACTACAGCTTTTACATGTGCACCAATCAACATGATTACCCCTAGGTCAGAATAACAACTGGTTGCGTGTCATCTTTAATCAGAGGATTTGCAAGATACAAGCTTGCAGTTATGGTGTTACATCACAGCAAAAATAATGATCAAAAACCAAACTAATTAGGTAGATGATGTGAAGCTGCATTCTTTTTTCAATCTTCCACACCTTATTTGATGCTCAAGCAACACAAACTGCTGACTGAAGATTGTTCTGTATGTTGTAAACTACACAAAAGACTGCAATAAGACTGGCTTATGCTGGGATCAGTCTACATCAAGTTTTTATCGGTTACACTGGTCAGATTAGGCATTTGTAGAGCCTTGACCAAGTGATGCATCAGACCACAGGTCAATCATACTCACTGGCGATCAAAGCCAGCAGAAGTGAGGAATTTGCCCCAGAATATTTAGTACAGTCAGTAAAATCTGGAGATTATAAGACACATCCAGGGTATACTAAACTTTCATTGGCAAGCTGTTAGCCAATGAGAATGTTCACAGATTCACAGTCAGATCCCCCTCTCCTCATTCATCATGTCTGGTTTTAAAACCGTAAGTTAACAAAGGCTAAAACGCTCATTTTAAGTGACGTCACAGTGGCAAGCTGCTGTAGTCTGAATGTGGCTTAATACGCTGTTGGCACCTAATACGTTTTACCAAGATGTTTTATGTCTAACACCTGTTTTATTTAGAATTATAATTGACTTACTCAAGGCATCCCATCTATATTTTCCAGACCACAATAAGCACCTAAGCCACTGTGCACTGCTGTTGGCTGCTGGTGTGTTAATATACGTAAAAACTGATAAAATGCAGCCATTTAAAAGCTTTGTATGCACAGTAACATATGTAGATGGATAACGTGAGAGTTTGTGAATTCAACCATGATTTCAAATAAAAGCAATAAAAACAAGCTATCACATATGTTAAAATAACTTAGATGAGTTACAAAGCAAACTTATATAAATAAAAAATAATGATTGCTGGATTTAATTGTAATTCCCGAGTTTCTGATACTGTGCACACTGGCTCACTGCTTACTGCATAGGAATGAAGCTACTGTTAATCTTGTTACTAACATCTTTTTTCCACAATGAAAAGTCAGTAGCTTTTATTAAAAAAGTTCTATTTCTATAACTAAAACTAAGAGATTTATAAATACAGATGGTGGTAAAATGTCTCTTCAAGCTTGAAAATGTTATTTATTAATAGCCTAGCACATAAATGAATTTTGTGCAGTAACAGACAACGTTAACATGCAGACATGCGAGTTCTAACATTAACTGAAGCAGGCAAAAAAAGACAACCTCAATGTGACAACCTGTTTTTGAAAACGGAACAACTCAAGGTCACCGTGTTCAGTTACTTTTCATATACTCAAAATGTTAACTGGTACTTTACCATATTCAACACATAACAAACAAATGTCTATAAAAAACTACATAAATTGACAAAACCTGTAGATTTGATTAGTGTTTGACTTTGCTGACACTCCCTGATAAACTGGGATGTTTGGCTAGCGAGGTACTTCAGTCTCACTGCACCCCTCTAATCATCATATTTCCACACATACAAATCAATAAAGTCATTTCTGTTGCATGAAAAAAATAAATAAATAAAAAAATTACTTACTGCCTGAAGGCTGATGAGAAACCATAAAAGGTACCAGAAGAGCAACACCTCGTTTATTTTTTAATTCTTAGGTAATTGAGCTTTCCTAGGCATTTATTAAACTGCGCTATTATTAAAAGTTATGCAAACACCACGCAGTTTTACAGCAGAGTGGATGAGTTGTACACACTGTTGATGAGTTTATATAACCCTACATTTCTTTGTAGTTTATCCAGTAAATGGCATAAGATTTGGGGGAAAAAAAAAGAAGCTTCTTTTGGCTGCTTTCTTATTCGCACGTGGTCGTTACAGCATATTTGATTTGACAGATTTTTACTCTACACGCTGTTCCTACGCAAAAATTTATGTTTCTCTTTGTGTAGAATTGGAGCTCTTACGTGTGTTAGGTCAATGGGCTAAAGGCCATACAAACACCTCCACTGCCATCGTAGTAACAGTCAACATTTATATTTTCATCTTTATTCCTTTAAATACCAATAAGTTACCAACAAGAGTTTTGCATCATTCAAAGACTAAACCAGAATGCAGGCTGTGACTGAAGAGGAGCTGAAAGTAAAAATTCAATTTCGGTGCCACATTTTGTTTTACCATCTTCATACAGCATAACATTAACATACCACAACTTTAGTGGGTTGTGATCTAAATTGAGATCGATTTAAAAATGACTTGAGGCTTATTCTACCGTAGGAGTAATTCAACAAAACTAAAATAATGTTGGTTGCTAGACCATGAATATATTTATTGGGAGCCAAGGAACAGCTCTCTTTTATAATCATGTCTTTATTCCTCTATTACCTGCCTCATCCTATAACACTGCATACTTACTTTTATAGCCTTTATTCCAGACTTGGTGATCTGAGTCATCTTGGCCTTGGAGATGGGGGGCTTGTACTCATTCAATGAGTACAGCTGAAATATGAAAAGAAGGAGACAGAGAACAGCTTATTTAAATACTGAACTGAAATCACGATCCCACAAGAACCGTAAAGAGTCCACCCAACAGCTTTATAAATCAGCACCCTCCTTCCTCTACTACAAACTTTTATTAACAATTTGCAGAACCTTAGCTTTCGCTATCATGGAGCTGAGAGAGACACCAAGTTCACAATAAAGCGATGTCGGGGGCTTGCCTCTGACTCAGGTATTTGCGTTAGTATCGTCATTGAAACAAACACTCGCAATTCAGCTGCGGTGGACAGCGGAATTTATTTTTTTACTAGGATTAAGTGCGTGTGATATTTACACTGATCATCATGCTAAAGCAAAGACTTCGTGTTATGCAGACAAATAAAGGCTGCGGTCTCCGCTTGGAGGCTTCAGATAGCGAAGGCTAAACTTAACGGTGTGGATGTGCTGCTACTTCACATTGTTTAGGTTGCATACACCAGGAAGCTAAGTGTAACTGGAAAAGAACTGATTCGCAGTCATTTTTTGTTTCTTTCCAAGGTGAATGAGCGCTACTCTGTCAATGTTCACATCAGATAGTTAGCTCACAGTTATAACGCAGCTCAAGCGGTTTTGCTAATTTGGAGCTAGCTAGCAAGCTATTTAGTGCTACCAGCAGCCGTTGGGTAATGTTTGTTCACAGAATTTAATCCTGATTAGGGCTGTACTAACAAATTCACTCTCTTCTTGCATGATGTGTGGACAGTTTTACACGAAGTACACACTCGCTGACTTTACGTTACCACTGCACTACTGTGCAGAAACAGCGGCCTTGCCAAACACTACCCTCTTCTTTACTAAGATGCTAACGTTAGCCGACTAGCTACCGCGACTGTGAATTAGAAAACATATCCTCAATATACTCAGATCTTTTAGCGAGAATCTCTTACAAACCTCATTGTTAAAGGCTTTGACCGCCTCCATAGTGTTGTATTTCGACTGGCAGACCACAGTAAATATTTACAAACGTCTCCTCGATAACCGGTTAGAGGCGTGCATGCCCGACGCTTGCTGAGATGGAGGAGACTGCCAATATGGCGCATAACCTCAGCGGGGAATGTGGAGAGAACCGGCGACTCCTAGCGTCAGACGGAATGTTTGTGTATGAGACCTGATGTGATGTGTGGTTCAGATAACGTTGGCACTGATAGAAAGACAGCGGGTGAATTGGAGGTGGCAGAGCTGAAGATGTTAAGATTTTAATTGGGAGTGACCACAATGGAGAAGATTCGAAGATTAGGTTAGTGCATCAGGGGGACAGGTTGGGCGGTTTGGAGACAAAGTTAGGGAGGCAAGGCTGAAATAGTTTGGACCGATGATGCTTTGAAGAGGAGGGAAAGTGGTCAAGTTGGACAAAGGATGCCGAGGATGGAGCTGCCAGGCAAGAGGAGAAGAGGAAGACCACAGAGAAAATATATGGATGAAGGAGGACATGCAAGGGAGTATGACAGAATGCTGCAGATAGGGTGAGATGGAGGTAGATGATTAGCTGTGACGACCCTTAAAAAGAGCGCCTGAAGCAGTACATATAAAACCTCTGGAACACATGGTTATCAGTGGTGATACTCACTACAGGAATCATACAAAGAGGCTGGGAATGTTCACTTTTCTGACTTTATTTCCCTGTATACAAAGAAACACTTTCATTCCAGAATTAAGAACAAACATCACACATCCATTCACAATTATTTACAGTTTTTTTTTTTAACTTATACAACAGATGAAACATAAGGGGAAAAATGCCTCTGTATTCTGGTAGGTCCTGCCATATATCAAAATCCTCCAAACCTACTGTGCAGTCACATAATGTCTGAATTTATTCATAACCATCCACTTATCTAACTTGTACCGGGTCTTTGAGACTTGTTTGTATGGTTCCAGGAGAGTTTTCCTGACAGTTATCTTCAATCATGTGTTTACATGAAAATTAATACTGCTAAATCCCCACTTTACTTCGATATACTGTGTGTACAGATGTTATCAGTTATAAAGTCTGTCACATTTTAGATACGATTTTGTCTCATACTGTCAATGTTCATGGGCAGAAATGACAAAAAATAATCAGTGTAGCTGAAATAATTTAAAAAGTTTGTTTTGGTTCACAAAAAATGAGGCAATCGTTACATTTCAGCAGTAAATCACATTACAGTCACATGAATTTGACACTTTTGAGTATTAAAAAAAGAAGAAATTCTGATTTGAGACCAACATTTATTCTGTTAGTGCAGGCCCTAGTGTTCAGTCAGCAAAGTCTTCCTAATAAGCATGAATATAGTATTTCTAGGCCAAAGACATACACATATTATTGAAAAAGCTTCTGTAACACATGTGTAATAGGCACTGAAGGTGCATGGCACCAATAACTGACTGCGAATAGTTTAAAAACAACAAAACTCACTACAGATAAATTCAAAGTGTTTCCATGCAGAGAACAACGGAGACAATATTTCCATGCACTCCACCATTCCAAATAAACAGTTTATGCATAGGTTCATAAAATGATAAAAACAAACAGCTGTAAAAATTGCTAAACCTACAAATTAAACATTAAAAATAATACTAAGACATATTTCACATTTTAATGTGTGCTGCTTATCATACACCGTCTCCACATGGAACTAAAAAAAACTGTTCATTCATCCAGCTACTAGTTGAAAAGAACCTGAATATAAACAGAGTTCTCAAGTGAATAACCAACAGCAGTGTGTGTGTGTGTGTGTGTGTGTGTGTGTGTGAGCGTGTGTGTATTTGAAGTATGTGACTGTGAGGTCCTCCGAGTCCGAACACCATAAAAAGTCATGAAGAGTCTTTATAAACTGGTCTCTACCACAGGAGCGGCTATGACTGACGCTTCAGCCTTTGTGGCCTCTGACCCCACCTGCTGGATGTGTGTGACACAGATCTCCTGCACCAAAGGTCCATTGGTCTCCTTCCACTCTCTGAACTTGTCTGAGGTAAGCTCCGGTTCCGACAGGATCTGTTCTATTGCCTGCAAGTCCGCCTCTTTTGCCTGGGCAAAAAAGAGAAAATTTAATAGGCATAAAGCATTTAACTGTATTTCCGTGAAGGTTCTCAGTCATCCAGGTCATCGTAGTCTAAGGAGCTTGGAAAGAAAGGCGTCTGGACTTCTTTAAGTTGCTTGAAGACATTTCACCTCTCATCCGAGAAGCTTCTTCAGTTTTAGGGTCAAATGCATCTAAAGGTCAAAGGTCACTCTTTCGAGGATGCCAATGTTCACATTTTGGACAGAGAACACAGATGGTTTGAAAGAGGAGTGAAAGAAGCCATCTATGTCCACTGTGAACGACCATCTTTGAACAAAGGCGGTGGTTTACGACACCAACTGTCTGCCATCTATAATCCAGTTTTGAGATCCCTTCCCAGAACCCTTAACGCCCATTTACATCCTGGGCCATTTGACCTCAGTAAATCACGTGATAGGGTGGGCTAGCTTTCATAGTGGGTTCACCTGAAACCTTGGCTGATTGTGACCCACACCTTGGCTCATGTGATTAGGTAGAGGACCAATAGGGGGTCCATGACCCTCTTGGGGACACTCCCATAGGGCTTAAAACCTGGGACTCTCCACCAATTGCCCTTAGAACTGAAGAAGCTTCTCGGATGAGAAGTGAAACATCTTCAAGAAACTTAAAGTAGTCCAGGTGTTTTTCTTTCCAAGCTCCTTAGGCTACGATGATCTGGATGACTGAGAACCTTCGCAGACATACTGTACATATAAACTTTGCAATATTTTAAACAAAGGTGAGATTTTGTGATTGACTTAAATGTACTGTGTCAAAAGCAGAACAGAAACTATGATGTC
The DNA here is from genome assembly GCA_015106755.1 of Etia nguti. Classification (NCBI taxonomy): domain Eukaryota; kingdom Metazoa; phylum Chordata; class Actinopteri; order Cichliformes; family Cichlidae; genus Etia; species Etia nguti. Next base: position 4,374 of record VUQG01044794.1, on the reverse strand, counting down.
AAGTTTTTACAAAAAGAAATAACAGCTGCTTTATCACTTTATTTGCTGAAGTGAAGAGATGAATGCTTTACAGTGGCTTTTGTTGTCCATGTGCATTTGCTCCAAAGGTATGTGTGTTCTGTATAATGTATAATTCTTATAATATACAGAGTTAAACAGTATGTGTTTTGTTTTTTTATCCTATTTGCCGAGGAAAACCATTTCATTATTAAGATTTTTTCCTGTGCATTGTCTTCCTCTCATTGGTTACCCTGTTTTTGTTCTTTTCTTCATCACGTTTTGCTCTCAAATTTATTGCAGTGACTCAACCTGAAGCTTCATCTTGGACCGCTGCTGTGCCATCCCCAGTGAAAGGTCTCCTTGGCTCATGTGTGGTGATCCCCTGCTCTTATAACTACCCAGATCCACAACCCAATACCACAAGCTTTACAGGGATTTGGAAAAATGACGATAATCAAGTCATCTGTCATTCTGATGCATCTCAAACTCCAGATCAGTTTCGGAATTGGACAAAGCTGCTGGGAGACCTCGGCAAGAAGAATTGTACTTTGATGATAGATAATCTTCAAGAAAGTGATGGAGGGCCTTTATATTTCCGGATTGAAATTAAAGGCTATGACCAGTACTCCTACAGAAATAACAAAGTCTTTATTTCAGTCAGTAAGTAAAATAAATGAAAAAAAGTAAACATGGTTACCAGTAAACTCTTATTTTCTAGCACTAATAATTCTCTTTTTATTTCCAGTATTTTAACCATCATGTTTGATGTTTAACATTTAGCATTTCTAAGGATTTTAGTTTTAGCAAAAAGGTCTGATCCGAGTCATTGGATGACATATAAGTTAATATTGCAGGGTCAGGGTCCAGTGCTGTGGACATTTTGCATTAATTTGGCATACTTTCTTAAGTTATTCAACTGTTCGTTCAAACCTAAGATGTAGAAATGCATCTGTACAAACCACCAAATTAAATTATTGGGAATAGCACTTCAGTATTATCAGTATTATCAAGCACTGTTTTGCAAAATTCATATTAATTTATAACATCAAAACACACGATTTTGCATCTAGATGTTCTAATATCAAATCAATCAATTTTTGGTTTTTCATTTTTGATTATATGAGGCTGCATTCCTCAAAAACTGCTTTTCTATTTCTATCAGATATTGAAAGGAATTATCACATAGTTTAATTATTATTTTATTTATCCTTGAGCTTGAAATCAGAGTCGAAAACCAACATGGTTACAAAATTCTTGTAAGCATGTTGTGAATACTTAGCAGAACTGTGTTTGTGGAAAGATAACATCAGTGATTTCTAAAGGACGTTTTCACTGTTCTGTTTGCAATAAAATAGGAAATATCTCTCCATTAAATAATCCCCATGCCCAGTGACTGTTTTTAATCTATTTTACTTTTCACAGTTAAATACTTATGAAATCCATTAACTTGATCAAAATTGAAAGTTGCATAAAACATAACATACTATACTGTTTAAGTGCATTTGTATTTCCAATGAAGTATACTTACCATCACAACTGCATTCGGTTTATGACAATAATCTTTTTTGTTAACACAGGTCAACCTGATTTCTCTGTGCAAGAGGAGGTAAAGGAGGGTGAGAATGTGTCTGCATCCTGCTCCGTGTTTCACTCCTGCCCCACATATCCACCTTCTTTCATCTGGAGTCACTCTGGAGAGCAGCATGATCAAACACAGCAGCTTCATGAAGGCCAGTGGAATTCAACATCTACTCTGACCTTTCGCCCAAACCGCTCTGATCACAACAAGCCTTTAAAATGCAGAGTAACAGACCATCGAAGTCTGCACCTGGAAACATCTAAGATACTTCAAGTAAAATGTAAGTGTACTTTATCAGTGTATACTAATAGCAGATAATTCTACCACTCCAGATAATCAAATTCTGTTTTAATTGTGTGCATGTGTGTGTGTGTGTGTGTAGGTGTGTGTGTACGTGTGTGCGTGTACGTGTGTGTGTCTGTGTGTGTGTGTTTGTGCTTTCTTTTTGTTTGTTTTTTACCTCTGCCAGGAAGGTTATGTTTTTGGTAGTGGTCGCATGGGGGTCATTGTGTGTATAAACACGATAACTTGAAAAGTGTTGAATAATTCTGATAAAACTTCGTAGGAGTCAAGGTCAAGGTCAACTTAATGATTGATTGTTTAAAAACTGACAAAAAGCCTTGTGACCTAGAAGGTATGATAGAGTGTATTTATAGAGTTCCAGTCTGGTTTTAAATCTCGAAAAAAAAATCCTAGAAAAAATTATTCATGCCTTCATCACCTCTAGACTGGACTACTGCAATTCTCTCTATTTGGGTCTTCAACACTCATCTCTCCATTGCGTGCAGTTAGTCCAAAATGCTGCTGCACATCTTTTAACAGGTGTTAGAATGTATGAACACGTCACTCCAGTTTTACCACTGAGATCATCTAACCAGATGCTCTTAGTACAACCGAGGTCTCGATTGAAGCATAGAGGAGATCGGGCCTTCACAGTTGCAGTGCCTAGACTCTAGAATAATCTGCCAGTCTTTTCAGTCTAGTCTAGTCTATTCAGTCTTTTAAATTGCGTCTTAAAACTCACTTTTTTACGTTGGCTTTTAATTCAAGTTTAGTTTGAGTACCATCAGGCTTGTTTTATGTTTGTTATGTTTATTTTGTTTTTTATGCTAATACATTGTCTTCTCATTTATCTTTATTTGTTTCTCTATTGTTTTCTCTTGTTCTTAACTAATTGTGAAGCACTTTGGTCAACTCTGTTGCTTTTAAATGTGCTATAGAAATAAATGTTGATTTGATTTTGATTTTAAAGCTTTAATGTAAAGGTTGAGTACAAGTCAGATGTAAATGAGGGAGAATCTGTACACCCGAAGTTCTCCAGTGATGCTAACAGGATATGATAAATACCCACTAATTATATTTCTTGTCCTTAAAGATGGCCCTGAAATCAAGACTTCGTCAAAGTGCTCCTCAGAGGACGGCATCATAAAGTGTGACTGTATCGTTGAGTCTGAACCTCCCAGCATGTTACATTTTATTTTTGATGACAGAGTCATGCGAAGCAGCAAAGCAGAGAATAATGGCTCTGTTACTATTGAGACTCTGCAGACAGACTTTGGGTCTTTCAGGTTGGTGCACTGCCTGGCAAACAACATGGTGGGATATGACAACATCTTGCTCTCTTTACCTGTTAATGGTAAGAAAGACTTAGGATGGATTGATCTCTCTATTTTTACATGGCAAAAATACTTAACATGGTTTCTTTGTCAACAGACAACATGCAGAATATTCTTATCTCGTCTGGAGCAGGTGTGATTTTGCTGCTTATTTTGATAGGAACTGGAGTGGGAGTTGTTAAAAAATGGTAAGTTGTCATGAACATTATCAATGCAGATAAACAAGTAAGTCATGTATGTGGGAGAATCTGTAAATATTGCAACATGTGTCAAATAATAGTCACACTGACTATTACAACTTCATGAGCACCAGAACATTTTTTTTTTCAGTCCTGACAGCCTGTCTTTAATTTCAGAGGTTGTGAAAAGTGTCAGTTGCATTTCTCATTTAATTAAAAACATTTTACTGCCAGCAGGGGGAGATCAAGAGAACCAACAACCACTAACTTAAACATCATGATGTCAGACAGACCTGTGGAGTTCCCTCATAATGCCCCAACAAAAAGGTTTTAATTCTTCACTTCTGTTTGAAAACAAAAAAATCTTACTCATAAATATAATTTTAAAGATGTGTCATTTGTTTTAATATTAGCTTTTCTTTCTGCAGGAAAATGAGCCGTAAGGATATTCCTTGCCCTGACATTTACACCAATTATCTTGTCTATGGCAACGTAGGGATAAGTAATGTTTTCTTCATGAGTTCATTTACATTGTGCATACATTAAAAAGGGGAGTGAATTAATTTTGTTTCTCTGTGCAGACTGACTGGGATGAGTCAATATACGGCAATGTGTAGTGTGTGGAAGACCAGCTTCAGTCCATGTTTGTGTCCTCTGATACATGAGTTAAGAATGAGTTAAGGTTCTTTTTTCAATCTCATTCAGTTATCAATGTTTATCACCTATTTCTGTCATCTATAATTCACATTTTATTTGTAGAATACAATAAATAAATAGTAATGTCTAACATTGTGATAATCTTATGATTCCTATTATAAACTGCAAAAATATATCATATATATATATACATATATATATATATACACACACATACATATATATATATATATATATATACATACATATATATATACATGTATACATACATATATATATACATGTATACATACATATATATATATACATGTATACATACATATATATATATACATGTATACAT
>VUQG01044793.1:1348-17474 GCA_015106755.1 Etia nguti | reverse complement strand
CAAAACTAGAGCATGCAACATGTGGGACACACACACACACAAACACACACACACACACACACACACACACACTTTTCTATTTTTTTCCTTTCACTTTTCTTTAACCTTTCTTTTTTCTCCCCCTCCCCAGCCTCACTCCTGTAATGATTTACGCACTGCCTCTACAATAAAAAAAAGGAGGGGGTGGGGGGTATCTTAAATAACAAAATAAATTTTTTATTAGCAGGGAATTGATTGATAACTAAAGGGAGAGGCTGACAGCTGTAGAGCTGTAGGGCTACAGGCCAAAAAAAGAGAGAAATACATGAGGTTTGCGTGTATCAAGTCTCGGTCTGGTCATACAGCTGTCCAAGTCACGCTGAATTATCAGCCCGCAGGCCGCCGCTCCTGAAAAAATCAATTTGAAGGGATGCACTGCAGAACAAAAACTGTCACATGACTCCGGAGAAGCGTATATTTTTCACAGAAGAGGTGCGATCGTTGATATGCCGAACACACATGCACACAGAACAAAAATGAGGAAGAGCAGCGGAGGAGGAGGAGGATTGTGTGTGCAGATTTCAGTCCGATCTCCTGAATCCCTTTCACTGCAGAAAGATTTTCCCTGTGATTCGGCTCTGGTGCCTATAAGGATGAACAGGGTGGTGTAAGAATGAGTCAAGTTAATACATGCAGTAGTGGGCGAGAAGGAGCATTTCACAGCGACACCCACATCCTCACCATGAAGACCTGCAGTGGGCTAGCCATGGCAGACAGTATTGATTGATTTGTCTGTTTAGAAACTTAGAATAGGGCACAGAATGAAGAAGAGCTTATATACCAGCACAGACACACATCATGACTAAACCGCACACCTGTCCTGTCACACTTTGACAGCTTCTGTTGCCCTATTTAGAGCTTTATATAAAGCTGTGCCATAGCGCTATAACAAGACAGCCCACCTCAGTGTCACTGTTGACCTTTTTAATCACCCACCTGCACGTTAATGACACAGCAGGTTGGAAACAGGCTTGCTCCTCACTCCTCCTCACAAAAAAAATGAGAAGAGGTACCATCATTACCGAAACGTCTCTGCATGGCTGCATGTGCTCATCCAAAGTCAGAAAAGACCTCATTATCTAGATAAAGGTTAGTGCTACACTCGCCAAACACGCTGATCAAACTATTATTGTTTTTTTTATTTATTTATTTTCCAACAGATCCCGTGAGAAAACATTAGCTTCTGTTGGTTGGTTAAAGCAATAAAGGTTTCAAGAGGCCGTTTTGATGTGATTCTGGGAGATTGCTGTTTTTTTTCCCATTTTCTAAAAATTGTAAACATCTTTTTTGTTTGTTTGTTTGTTTTAATCGTGAGTCCAGTCAAGCTGCAGCAGCTAGACCCTCTTGTCTGTGAGCTCTGACTCTTTTGACATTTAATTTGGGATTGCTGGTTAACGAACCAACAACGAACCCTCACCCCACCCAGCACGGAAGATGCTCTGAACAGAGCCACCTCTGATCTCCGCCACATTTGCAGGTTAATTGCTGCCCATGTTAAACCTTCCCATCTGACAAGCTGCTATGTAGGCCATTGATCCCTCCAGCTGGCTGCTGCCACATGATGCCAGCATCTGGTATCTGGGCGGCGGCAAAGGTCACAGGTCACCTGTCCTCCAACCTCACGTCTGCATCATAAATACCAAACACACACATGCACACACACCCTAGTTAAACAAAGTTGATTAACACTAATATGACATTTTATTACTGATATAACATTTTATTACAGTAGCTAGATAAAGTGAAAGAATTTTCCATATTATTATTTTTAGATATTTTTGTCTATATTTGTTAATTACATGCTGAATTTGATCATTTATAAAAACGTCTATAAATAGATTGATTATAATACTGCTAGAACACCTGGACATTTTCATGTTTAAAAAAAATATATTTTTAATTGTTATTTATTATTAATTTGTACTGTTTCTTATTTATTTATTTTTAACACTATAGAGAGATGATGCATTACTGAATTACCACAGCTGACCTGGACCTGTATAAAAAGAAGAAAATCAATATAGTCTTACATAGGCATTCAGGATCAAAAGCTTGGGTCAATAGCGGTGGATATTTTCCACACAGTTCCTGCAAAAACTGTTTTTGATTTCATCTAAGAGGTTATTTTTCGGGAGGGAATTCATGTCAATACTTTACAGGTTATGGAAAAAAAAAACCCATACAGAAACCGAAGCACTCGGTGCAACACAAACACACAAGCTGGTAGAATTTTATTTGGTGGGTTCATTTAGGCTCAAGCTGGGAAAAAAATTGAACACAAGAAAATGTAGCAGCATAATGAAACAACCTACAGGTTTTTTTGGGGGGGGGGGTTGCCATTGTGTGCTTTTTGTTTGCTGTTTGTTTGTTGGAGCCAAGACTGAGAAGAGAAGTTGCTGGAATCGTGTCAAGTAAGCGGCAGTCTTCTGTGTTTCTGCATTCTTAACCATTTTAAAGTTTGCTTTTCAGAACGAGACGGTAGCTTCAGAGAACAATTGCTCGTTCTTCCCTGCAGGCCCTGTGTGGAGGTCTAGCGAACAGATTTGAATAGGGCTACAAAACCAAGCTGCCAGTCTTGTGTCTACAAGTTTGGCGGCCATTTTAAAAGAAGCGCCTCACTGACAGGAAGAGATCGGCATCTGATAAGTGCCGAAGAGGTAAAATTGCATTGCATTTCATCTAAATGACAAAACAACCAGAACACAACAAAACGGGTCTTTGCGTCATGACTGTGGGTAAACACCATCGCGCTCTGAATACTGCATGGATGACTTGAGCCGTGGGTGGATTAAATGGAATTTGTCATCTGATGCGCTAACAAAAACTGCACTATCAATATATGGCAAGTCAGATGTCACTGTGATTCACTGGGGGCTTCTCAGAAGTTCTCAAATAATGATATCACTCGATGGAAGTTTTGCGCCTGTTAGTTCTGCCTCCAGCTGTATATGAAGCGCAGATAAAAGGCGGTGGGAGAGACGTTCGCTTCGGCTGCGTCTCTGAGGATCAACAGTGCACAACCCACACACAGCTGTGTTGATGAGGAGAGCCCCTTACTAATATGGCACGGCCCTCAAAATTTGGATGGACGCAGCCCGGAGGTGATGCAGACATGCAGCGAGCGACAATCAGTCAGTGTGTCGACGTTATAAACTTGCATGAGAAATTCAGTTTTTTATAACTCTCCCCACTTCTCTTGGGAAAATGTGTGTGTTTTTCTTCTTCTCTGGATGGAAACATAAACTCATGAATAAACAGAAGGATGGTGCATGTGAATGTGAAAACACATGGCTCGAGCTAATATAAATGTAGATGCTTCAGCTACAGAAATGATTTTAACTGGATTAAGGAGATACTCTGAGGAGGCAGTCCAAAAAAAAGAAAAAGAAAAAAAGAGAAAGTGCCAAAGATTTCAGCCTTGGGGTTTGTCTTGTCTTGTAGTTAGAGGTTTGCTGGGAGAGAGTTTGGTTCTCTTCTTGTTACAAGGACTGCAGTGGGCCTCTACGCTTTTATTGACGACATTCAGTCAATTTTTAATGGATTTGCTTGTATCAAATTTTGCTCACCACGCTCACGGCATCAGGTTGGATCAGCTCTCTCTGTGGTTTGTATTGACATGCTCTGCCTACAAGGCTATTCCTTTAAACCTCTGCGTGGTAAGGCTCGCGGTCTCTTGGAGGCTCTCTGCAGCTTCCAGAAAAATAATGTTTTTTAAAGTAACACCGCTGCTAGAGTAGTACTGTATGCAGCAGCAGGAAAGGAACAGTTGGACACGTCTCCCGTTGTTTGTTTCTGCTGCTTCCAGTTATCCGAAAAAAGCGTGGAAGTTAAAGTAAATGGGCTGCTCGACAACAGAGGAGCGTTTTGGGGTTAATGCCTTTGTGCTTTCTGCTATGAGCAAAGTGCACGATTCCTGCACCGAGAAAAACTGTTGTGTCAAATTCAGGGAGTGTATGAGTGGAGACAAGAGATCCAACCCACTGTGCTGACTTACTAAATATCCACATTAACATGCATCTAGGATGCACCGCTCTGTGCTAAGCTGTTTCAATCAGAGCTTCCACGCATTTTCTTTTGAGTGCAGTTCCAGGAAAATATTTACTGCAGATACATCCAAGAACAATGTCAGCAAACCCCTGGATGGCAGTGTTTTGAAATGAATGATCAGACAGCTCAAAATAAAAGATTTAAGTTTTGCTTTTGACTGAGCTGTAATGAAGTGTCTTCCACTTCCACAACGCCTGAACCAAGTGGAGATTATGTGTTTATTTCCAAGTAGGCCTGCATGAAATTACTAGACAGTGTTATTTCCCTCCAGTCTCTTTTCATCTACCTCCTCTATATCAGGGGTGTCAAACATAAGGCCCATGGGCCCGAATTGGCCCGGCAAAGACTCTAGGAGTGCTTCCTAGCATCTGTTTATGTAATTTAGCAGATTTATTTTTTCATGCTGGTAGATTTCCTTCCTTTACACTACAGCAGCATTTCTTTAAAACTGAGACCTACTGTTGAATTTGCAATTCTTTTTCTTACATTAAGATAGGGATTTAAAATGTGTAGTTAAATGACTTTACACTGAGAGAAAGGGGAGTGTCACTGGCCTGGCACACTTGAGGTCAAAGTGGGCTGCATGTAGCCCACCCTGTAAAATGAATTTGACATCCCTGCTCTATATGTAGGTAGTTTCTTTAATTCATGATCATGTAAAGCAGGGGTAGGGGAATTCCAGGCCTCAAGGGCCAGTGTCCTGCAGGTTTTAGATGTGTCCTTGATCCAACACAGCTCATTTAAATGGCTAAATTACCTCCTCAGTGTGTTTCGAAGTTCTCCAGAGGCCTGGTAATGAACTAATCATCTGATTCAAGTGTGTTGACCCAGGGTGACATCTAAAACCTGCAGGACACCGGCCCTTGAGGCCTGGAGTTCCCCACCCATGATGTAAAGGCAGTCATTTATATAAAATCATATCTTCTAATCTAGTTGTGTAAAGCCACACTAACTTTACTTTTTTCTATGAACTCTGGATTTGGGCCATCTATAAAAGAAAGACACCAGACACAGAAACAAAACACAGTTTCTGAAGTGTACAAACAAGTGTCAGATAAATAAAATTAAAATGTCTGAGACCAACATGTTCATAATTAACCTAATTCAAAGCTTTAAGATTGCACACAGTTAAACTAACTTTCTTTTTGACACTCAGCCATGCATTTAAAAGACTGGAGTGGGAGTAAAATGTTTACGTTCACATGGGTTTTCGATTCATCCATCTAGCAGAAAAATTGCTGGTTCTAGTTACACAGAAAAGCTAATTTAAAACTCAAAGTCTCAGAGTTATGCTCGTTAATATATTGTATTTAAATTTGCACAATGTCTTATTTTAAATATCAGGACATAATAAAAGATTATCTGGTCCTTAACGGGTCTTAAAATCAGGTAAATACAACCACAAATAAACATCATCACATATTATGCCACATCATTATTTATTTAACACAGACAATAATCATTTAGTAATCATTACTAAGTAATCATTTTTTGTATGACTCTATAATCTCCCATCATTGTGGAGGATATTTGGCACACTCTTCTTTACATCTTTTTAGAGAGAAGAGGCTATACAAGCTAGTCTTTTTCTAATTGTCCTGTCATGTAGTTAAACATTTAACATGCTAACTGAGCCCTGTAGAGTCTGAGGTGTAGCTCTTGGGTTTCTGCAGGTTCTCTGAGAATTGCATGGTTTGACCTTGGGGTGAATTTACTGGAACATCCACTCCTGGGAAGACTGGCAACTGTGTTGAATCTTTCTCACTGTTTAATGACGATCTTCAGATTGTTTGGAAATAGCCTTGCAACCACTTTGAAATCACTGTGGAATTCCTTCCTCTTTGGCAAACCTGAACGCTTCAGACCTGCAACCTGCCCAAACTTCTGCTTTCACAGAGTCGCTCACTCTGGCTGAGGATCAATTAATCAAGTGATTTTGATTAGTAGCACCTGGCTGCTACTAACCCTTCTAATTTGTATGGAAGCAGTAAGGGTGCGCTTAGTTTTTCCACACATGACTTCCAAATTTTGGCTTAGTTTTTGTTTACAAAAACATTACTTGGTGCAATATGCAACGAGGTTTGTTTACCTAATTTTAAGAGCTGCTAAGGATCAGATCATTTTTATTTTCAACAACTGGGACTGATAAAGAGTTCCAGGTGGAGGTTTTTCCTTCAGAGTGAATGCACATAAATGTAAACTTCCACATTCCACATCTAATTCTAATTCAAGTATAGAGTAATTATAAAGATGTAAACTATAAGTTTCTATAATATATGACTGACATGTCAGGATAATAAGCCTGACACTGACACATCAGCATAAGGACTGTTTCTTTTAATGAAGGGTATATGCCTTGGTCCATTTTAGTCCCTCCTGGAGCCACCTTTAATTTAAATACAGCATATGTTTCAAAGTCACTTTGCACTACATTGTCATGGCATGAGGTACATTATTTGTCATATTGTATCCAGTAAGAAATGCATTCCCTCCAATCAGAAGATAACCTTTAAAGACAGTGAAATGAAAGGTCACAGTTAAACACCTGATACCCTCCATCAGCCACAGCTTGCCTTTAGTCTGTAACTCCATCATACAGGGCACAGTCTAAGCTGTAAACATGCCCCTGGCAATGCACACAAATGATGGGGAGATGGAACAATAACAGTTGGCTCCGTGTTTGAGTAAATGAACCTTCCAAAATCAAAATCACCATACCGAAGAAACAACTCCCACGCATTTTTCATTTTTCCAGTAGAAACAAGTTTTCAGATGAAACAAGAAAATCCTACTGCCACGACCATTTGAAACAAAAGCAGAAAGCAGAGTGAAGTCTTCCTAATAAATTCCAGCCAAGCTTGGGTCAGATAAACAAAGCACCAGGCACAGAACACAAATCGATAGGTCAAGACAGGCCAAGAGTTTCTGGGGACGGAAAAAAGTCAGGTTAAGTCAGAGCTGAGAGCAGTTCATCGAACAGTGCACCTCACAGCATGTCTCTTTGGCCACCCATTTACTCTTTGTAGCTCTGAAATCTGCCCGTAAGATTTAATGTGAGCTAACAAAAAAAAGGGGGGGGGGGGATAAAGAAAGAAAGAGGGGAAAAAATCCTCTTTAAATTCTGAAATGTTTGGGAAGCCATTAGCGAAAGATTGGTGTGCATTACAACTTTGCAGCTATTCAAAAGATTCTTTTTTTGTGATAGTCGCCATCAAACAGACCCAAACAGACAATGACGCCAGATCTCTTCGGGCCACAAGATGAAAGCAATCACCAGCAGGTGTTTCTACCGCAAATGCATTAGGCGGTGATATTAAAGAGTGGGTATTGTGCTCCCTGCCATTCAGTCTGCATTTCCATCCACCCAGCCTCCAGTACTATGTGGGAGGGTCATGACCACTCAGCCAGAGCTAGCTCTTCCATCAGAGATCAGACAGACACAGCAGGCCAGGCGCTGTGACCATACCTCCTTAAATAGCTCACACTGATGCCTGCTCACACAGATACACAATGAGTCACTATAGCACAGAGCCAAAATCCTGCTCTGGAAAGTGGGGAGGAAAAAAATGTTTGATGATACTTTTTTTTTTCTAAATGAAACTTTTTTGGACCACATATACACATTTTTCTTATTCTTGCCAGCTTATTTGTTGCACTTGTATTTGTAGCAAATTCATCAAAAACAAAACTTTTAAGGGTGGACAACTCAACATAGTACCACAGGCACTTCTTCATTTAAAGTAACTTTGCAGAAATTGTTCTGGATTATTTATCATTTCAAATATAAACCCTTCTGCAGGACAGTTAAAACTTACAGTTTTGGAAAATCTAGTTTATATAAATATCAGCTATTGCACAGATAAGGGTGACATTTAATTACAGGTGTCAACTACAATCGAGGTCAAAACAACCACCTTATGGCTGTAGAAGAGTAAGGATAGAAGGTTAGGGGATCTCCAAAGTCTGTATTGGTCAGTCTTTGGGACTACAAATGTCAATATACAGAGATGTGCTTTGGTGTCTGTAGTTTGACACAGAAAACCTCTTTGGTTTTCTGTGCATGAAAAGCAAGTCTTTTCTGTGTTCCTTTAGGTTGGAGTCTTTTGATGCCGACAGCAGCTTGGTTGCTGGCAAACAGAGTTTGTAGTGCACGGTCAGATTTCGCCCAACCCTTTCTTCTTTAAATGTGAAGTGGTGTCGGAAATGCATTACTGCCCGTGAACTGCTGGCTTTACTGTGCTGGCTTCGGGTCCATTGTGTAACTGACGCCACCAACATTAACAGGACGCTTACATTAGAGCCTCTTATTGTGTGTTTTGTTTGGGTTTCCAGCAATGCGTTTAATTACCAAAATTAGCGAGGGGATAGAGAGGGGATAGCCTAACATATGAAACAAGAAAAGACCGCTGTGTAATCCATCTATTTCAACAAAGTAACTGTATTCTAATTATCCCCTATTTGAATGGTAACTGTAACGTAATACAGTTACTCATATTTTGTATTTTAAATATGTAACGCTACGTAAAGGTACATGTATTCTGTTACTCCCCAACACTGCATATATATGTACTAAGACTCACTAACTGAATCAACAAGGGCAGGAAACAGAACAAAGGCCCAAAGGTGATTGATATGAAGTGTAATAATTGATATCTAGTGTAACAAGAAACTCAACATAATGAAAAACGGGTCCATAACAGGGGTCCATATTTAAGAAGTTAGCACTGAGACCAATCTTACTGTATCCTGAGACGTCTTAGATGCCAGTGGCTCATCAGTCATTCAGTGCTTTAAAAGAAGCTTTATGTTAAATAACACGTTTCTCCAGAAACCGAGGTTATCATTAAGGAAGATAACCTCGATGCGATGACCTCTCAGAGCACAAAAAGTCTACATGCAAAGTGTTGTAGTGGATGGATGGGTCAACAAAACATCAGTCTTTAAAAACAAAAAAGAACTCTAGGTTCTAACATTGCTGGTGTTTTTTTTATAGTTACCTGTGTTAAGTGTGTGTACCATGTATTTATGATTATCACCATGAAGTTAATACATAACACCTCACATCTCATAGTAAACTATGAACCAGAAAACTAACTAAAGAGGTTTTGTACCAATCAAACCTCAACCATGTGTTAAGTAATGAAAAAGATGTATTTTTTTAATTTTCTAAACTTTTTTTCACCTCACAGGTGACTAACTTTGACGGATGTGGAAACATTTCTTTGAGTTTTCTAGGAAGCACGGAAAAACTGAGACAGAAATATGTATGGACCAGTGCTTTGCATGCTACTAGTATACAAAACGTACATGTTTCAGTCCCACAAACAATAATGTATACTTGTATACTGTACTTTAACATCGACACTCCACGTGGTCACATTTATTTTCTGGTGTTAGCGTGGCTCTCTGAAAGTATTGAACCTTTAGTAAGTTGAAAGGCTGGTCAGTTTGACTTTGCAGAAATGCACAGTATTGCATTTTGAATCCCTGGCTGTAAGTTTGCTTTGATCGATGCACCAAGGCTTACAAGAGGCAGAGTGGAGCTGGCACCTGTGAGGCACATTGAGTTTGAATTGACAGCTGCTAAGCTCTGAGAGGTGTCTCCAGTGTAGACAGGCAGTATTTGGTGTTCAGATATTAAATTAGCCTTACTGAGGCAAATACAATAAAAATATTGAGCTCTTACAGGAATCACGTGGGCTCTGAGTATAAAAGAAACCCATTCTTCCATTTCACAGTGAAACTCAGGATTTAGGAAAGTTACTCGCAGTGAGGCTCATTACTCATCTAAGCACAAACATCCAAGAAATTTCAGTGATGAAACTTCACTTGTGTAACTGCAAACCACCAGCCAGCGTCTCCCTGAATTCCTGATGTAATTGAAGGTCTTGTTAAGCAAAGGTGCAAGATCCTTTGGTTGCACACATATTTCAAACTGGCAAAGTACACTTTTTTCAAGAAATGCTGAGGAGTAAGGACTATCCACTTTAAAGAAGATGCTGTGATGTCTGGCCCAAAACCATCCTGCATGCATGACAAGCAGGGCTTTTAAAAAGTAAATATAGAGGTACTGTTATATGCATGTAGAGCATCTGCAGCCATTTTTTTTCTCTTCAGATTTAGTACTAGTATTCATACCAGCAGTGCCTCTGCTGGGAGAAGATGGCTTTTAGTTTTCATCTCAGCAAAAACATCCAAGAATTTTCAGTGATGAGACTTCACTTGTGTAACTACAAACCGCGAGGCAGCGTCTCTCTGAATTCCTGATGTAATTGAAGGTCTTCTTGAGCAAAGGTACAAAGCAAGCCTAAAATATTGTGTGCTGGGAAGGTAGCATGCTAATGGAAACAAGCTAACGTGTTTCCATGCTCTCCCTGCTGCAGAAAAATATGCTGACACTGGAAAATATCTGAAAAATCTCTACAAGCAGGAAGATCGAAACCTTGAACAATACTTGACCCAAGGTGGTTTCACATGAGTGGGAAAAAAGGGAAAATGAGAGAAAAAGCCCAGAGAACTAGCTGAGTGAGTAAGTGAGCAAGGTAGGAGGAAGAGAGAATGGTAAATAAATTGACCTAGTGTAATACTTCCCTTATTTTTATGGCACAAGCTGGGCTTCAGGAATCTGTAAAACATTACCTTTAACACGAACATAGAGTCGGTCCCCAGCCTCTGCAGTCGATGGCCACTCTTCATCGTCATTGCTTTGCTGTCACCTTCATCAGTTACTGTGGAAGTGTGTGTGTGTGCTGATCCCAAATGACGATACACAAGTGCCAAAAGTGTGCTCTTACCTAACTTTTTAACTTTTGTTTGTCATTCTTTTCTGGAAAATTTGGACATGCTGAAGTTATTAGTTTAAAACTTATCTAGATTACTTTGGTTAAGATTAGGGACCACTTAGTCGACTAAGTGGAAATAGGGACTATTTTGGGCCCTAGGCCAGTAGGGGCACCTCGAAGGCTCACAAACTACATATAAGCCACAGCATAAGCAATGTGCAAAGTTTGCAATGACAGTAGTGAGACCAAATGGGGTCCCACCTGACCCGATTCTGTTTAAATAAACCTACTGATAACAACTCAAAGAAAATGAAGTGAGTGGAAACAAAGTGGAAGCGGAGAAAAAGCAGCACAGTGGCGAGTGGAGCAGCTGATAACCATTAAATATAATGTTAAATAGCCACATCCTGCTAGTCTAGTCTCAACTGTGTGGGAGAGATGCTTGATTGAATAATTTAACTTCCATGAGCATCACAATATTTCTTTTGTTTACTTTGAACTTTAACATTAGTTATTGTTATTTTTGTTGTTGGATTCGGATAATTTATGACATATTAGTGATGAGTTGGAGAAGCCCCTTGTGAAATTTTCCTCAGGGCCCCAACATAATCAAGAATCATCACTGACAGCATCAGCGGTAATGTGGGGATTGTACTGGACTGTGGTTGTGAAGACAGAGCTTAGCCAAAACGAGAAGCTTTTGATTTACCAGTACATCTACATTCCCACCCTCACCTGTAGTGGTGAGATCCGGGTAATGATTGAAAGAGTAAGGCTATGAATACAAGTGGCCTAAATGAGTTTCCTCTGTAGGGTGTTTGGGCTCAGCCTCAGAGGAAGGGTTAGGAGCTCGTAGTAGAACCGCTGCTCCTCCGTGACATAAGAAGCCAACTTAGGCCTACCCAATCGGGTAGAGAGCTGGGGGTACACCCAGACCCCCCTGAGAGATTATATATCTCTTATTATATATTTTTCTCTTGCAGAGAGTGCCTTCCCTGAGGAGGAACTAGAAAGTGTTTCTGGGTAGAAGAAAACCTGGAATATCTTGCTTATCCCTTTGCCCACAGGATTGAACCTTCTTTCTGATGCCTTCATCTGCACTGACTTTACAGCCTTACACTAACCTTGAACAAACACTTTCAGAGACAAAAATCATTCAGTCAGCCCTCACTAGCAGCTTGTTAACATGCTCAAAATAACTTTGACCTGTTTTACTTTGCCATGCTGCTATGCTAACATTAAAACAAAGTACAGCTGAGGCTGACGGGATTGCAGCTTTCAGATACTTGAAAACAAACCTAGGAACACATATCTTGACCTGATGGTGTTAGAAGGAAACTCAGGGGAGAACCACATTCTTCAATGTTTTGTGATTGATCTAACAGATCTTAGTACTTCTGCCTTAACTCTTTACCCCCTTAAAGGCTACTAAGAGGAACCCTTGAAGCTCTTTCCTGAACTGAGCGGTTTCTGTCATATTTCAGGCCTGCTTAGACACCTAAATGAAAGGATCTGCATCAGATGTTAGTGAAGGTGGTCTTTGCCTATTCTCTGCAGCTATTCTAATGGTTGTCAAAGCACGTCTTTATTGATATATACCAATGAGTAAGAATTCGCCATTCCTCTGAGGACCATGAGTCCTTTTTCTAAAAAATGGATCAAAAGTGAAGAACGAGTAACCTGACATTGTGACATCCATGTTGCTAATACCCCAAAATGTTCCAAAGCAGTGCCACCAAATACGATTGCAGACTGAAATCACAATCTTCTTTTGAAAGTTTTAAAATAAAATCTACTGTTTTACTGTATGCATGCCACTGGTACTATGCTGTAGTGTTTTGTTTTATTGAGTTTTGTCTCTATTGTACATAGAGTTAAGACAATGAAACAAGCAGTTCATATTCTCTATTTACTGAACTGTGTAAACCTAATCTGATTCAACTTGTTCTACTTGGATGTTTTTGCTCCGAGCTCTGACGCATTCACTGTACATTAATAAGTTATTTACATCTGAGTGCCGGAACAAAAACACCACTGATGCGTTATAATAATAAGAAGGTGGAGGGGAAGCACCCCTCCGCTCACTCTCACACTGGTGACACAGCAGAGGATGGCATCACAGCGAGCACGTTCATTAATGCCAGTTCAGTTGCCGCGCCAAGCGCTGTCAGAAAGTTTCGCTCACAATCTGAGGGAGTTCTTTGCCAGACGATATATATTCTCCCACAGATTTAGATTTCAAAACTGTTTTCAAACTTTTGACTCGGTAACAGAAAGATCCCTCTAAGGTTAGCAGAAGAAAGAAAGCCTGTGTGAGAGGTTCAGTCTTCTGAGAACAGAGAGCTTTATACCATGATTGATTTTAAAGTAGGTAGAAGGTTGCTGGATCCAGTACCTTAGAAAAGTCCCTCCTGGTATCACGAATCTGCTCTCACATCACTGTTATTTATACTTTTGAATGATCGACTAGAAAAGCTCACTTTTACTCGCTATCAAAGATTATTTGATATCAAAAATGAGGATACAGCGCTGAAGTAATGATGCATTATGCTGCAATATTGTGCATTCTATTCTCTCGACTCACCTGATTTGGAATTCAGTGTGGCTTTTCATCGCAAAAACACCATTTGAGTTTAGTCCATCTTCATCACATTAAGATGTTGCTCAGGTAAGCTCTATCCTGACACAGTGGCCTACTACAAATGCGCCTATAATCCTGCCTGCCAGAACCAATTTGCACACCTCATTAGACGGTGCCCGTGAAAATGCGTTTGCCAACATCTTAAGACAATAATCTGGAATGATTTATGAGGCTAAAACAATGAGAATTAATCTATTGTTTACTATCGTTTGAAGTTAATGTATCAGAGTGGAAAACTAGAAAGAGATGAATAATGAGCGTTGCGAAAAGCGAAATTGTAATTTTACTAAATTAGTCAACACACTGAAGGTAAAGGCTATTCTGTGTTGAGAGTAATAGCTTTAAAAAAAGAACAAAATGAAGTTAAATATGCCACTGAAACTAGTTCCTGTATTCTATATTAAAGTTGTTTTTTCACATCCATCCAACTGCTTTATTTGTTTTTCCAGAGGTGGTGTTAATTTTCTTTAAAAACCTCTTATTAGAGATCTAAATTACAAAAGAAGACACTGATGTGTAAGCAGAACTGAAACCACCATCAGCAACTCTCTGCCCATCAGCTGGCACCTTTGTGCCCCATCAGGACACTTTATATAACAAACGGTAAGTCAACTCTCAGCAGAGCGTTCCTCTCCTCCCTCCTTTCCCCTCCATTGGTCTGAGGCAGGGTCAAAGGAGTCTAACGGGCTGAACTGCAGCATCGGCCGCAGAGCACAAAACTAAAAGCCCCCCAGGAAAATGCACGTGTGCACCCAGCGTTGGGCAAGGTGCACTCAGCCACCCCTGAAATCGCCTCCCACATGACACCCGTATTCGTTCAGTGGGAAATGAACTGTTCTGGGAGAAACCGGGGGGAAACCACGAGAATGCATGAGTCACGATTGCTTATGGTTTGAAAACATACAAGATTGTCTCTGTGAGCATTTCCCTTCTGCTTGGATCTGTCGCTGTGATAACAGATTAAAGCTTACAGACAGTAATTAAAGTAAATACCCCCATCTTGTTTGGGAAGTACTCTGAGGAGGCAAGGAAACTTTTTCTTGTACTTTTTAACCAACAGAAGTAACAGCTACACCTTTTATTTATATTCTTTCTTTCTTTTTTAAAGTCAATCCCTTTTTTCATATAGAAATATTTAAGTTCAATCTATTCATCATTCAAATAAAGATGAACTTATTTGAATGTAAATTCTCTGCCTTATTACTTACTTTCTACTCCTATTGCATTTCTTGCTCTCTTTGCATAATTTACTTCCTATTTTGAAATCAAAGTCATAATTACCTGTTACTACATGTTGTTTTCCTGCTATAAGACATGGTATACACAGAGTTCAGAGTGGGCTTAAAATTTGGGCTGAATTTATATCATAAAGTCTTAAACTTTCTTCATTCCAGGGCTCGAATGTGTAAAACCTGAAAGAAATGAACTTATGATGATTAACAGTCATTTTAAACCGTAGCAGCAGATCAGTCACAAGTATGATGAGTCCAGGAATAGAAATTAAATACAAGGATTTACCGTACATCTGCCATTTAACAACAAAAGCCTTCACGGTTGTTTACTCAGTAATACGTTATTTTGCAGTGCTGTTTGTGTGAAACCCTTAATATCTCCAGTACAGAATTCATCAAATTAGCAGCATATTAATGAGCTACAAAACAGGGATGATAAGATTAGAAAATTAGTTCTGCTGGATACAATAATGGATACTACATTATTCCACATAAGCAATGGTTTAGTTTGTTTTTTTTTTTAAAAAGAGAAAAAAAAATGCATTTTTGCACTGCAGTCATCTGCAGTCCTGTGAAAAACTAAGTACAGCCCATGATTCAACAGCTTGTAGACCCACCTTTATCCGCCATAACTTGAAATAATCTTTATCATTCTCTCATATGATTGAGGACGAATTTTGTTCCACTCGTCTTTACATTGTTGCTTCAGAGGTCTGGATTTACTGGGTTATTATTACAACACCTTTATTCTTTTCTTTTTCTTCCTTTCTGTCTCTTATAGATTTGCTGCTGTGTTTGGGATCATTGTCCTGTCGCGTGACCCAATTTCAGCCAAGCTTTACTTGTTGAACAGATGGTCTCACGCTTGACTGTAGAATACTTTGGTATAAAGAGGAATTCATGGTCGACTCAATGACAGCAAGGTGCCCATGTCCTGCAGCTGCAAAATAAGCCCACATCATCACCCCTCCACCGCCGTGCTTCAAGGTCAAGGTCAAGTATGGAAGTGTGTCCAAATGGTCCCACTTTGGTCTCATCTGTCCAAAGGACATTGTTCCCGATGTCTTGGCAGATGTTCATGTGCAACCTAAGCTGTGCTGCAATGTGCTTTATAGAGAGACACTTGAACCTGGCAACCTTTCTAACAAGTCACAGCTGCTCAGCCTTTTTCTAATTGTACTTTTCCTTAACATTTAACATGCTAACTGAGGTCTGTAGCCTCTGATGTAGTTCTGAGCATTGCACGGTTTGATGTTGGGGTGAGTTTGCTGGGATGTCTTCGATGTTTCTCACCTTTTTAATGATGAACTTCATCTATCTATCTATCTATCTATCTATCTATCTATCTATCTATCTATCTATCTATCTATCTATCTATCTATCTA
>VUQG01044791.1:0-11707 GCA_015106755.1 Etia nguti | reverse complement strand
AGAGAGGGGGGGGGGGGGGGAGAGAAAAAGGGGGGGGGGTGGGTAATAAAAAAAAAAAAAAAAAAGGGGGGGGGGGGGGGGGGGGTTCTTGGTGTTTATCGGGCCTGATTACTCCTGCTTACTTCCAGCTGTGTGAACTTTGTGTTTGGAAAATACTAAAAATCTTTCATTGACAACCTTCATACATCAGTATTATCTATGGGTTAAAAAAAAGTTTGCAGAGTTGTTAATGGTATAGCCTACATTGTGAAAAATCTTTTTCCTGAGGTACAAAAATAAAAAGACTTGAAAAACTGAGGTTTCATGCGTAAAAAAGAACAAACAAGAAACAGTTTATTTATTTTCCCTCATCAACGTGAATTATTGATCTGCTCAGATTTTGAACTCTTCTGCTGGATTACATTTTAACTTTTCAAAGCTTTTCTATTGTAATAAACAAAAGTGACCGCATTCACTTTAAAGGTTAATATTTCATTGATAATTCATTCATAGATTCATCGATCTACAAAGAAGTTTTTGCATTAAATGGTTTAAAGCATGAAGTTATGCAATCATAATAAGAGTGCTGTAATGTGTAATAAAAGTATTTGAAAACTTGTAATTTATCAGAATGCCACTCAATTCATATATGATTTTAAATCTGCCAATTAATGAAATTACCTAATTCTAAAAAAAAAAAAAGAAAAATAATGTATGTTTACTTACCTCATGATTTATCCAAAGTGTCCAAAAAGCAGCAGCGCAGTTTAATCACTCTCAGTCAAATTAAAGAATAGGAGCCAGGATGTATGAACCCGGCTTTATAGCAAGATCCCTGAAAATGGGTGTTGAACCCTGCCCATAATTCCATTGGTGGAGGCTGAGGGTTGTACCATCACACCCCTCTTACATCACTAACCAGAACCATACCACCACAAAACCTTAACATCATCAATCAGCATGTGCAGGAGCAGTGAAAGAGGAGTCGGTCTCACGCACAGGGAGACCGCCTCAGTGCGTCACGCCAGAAACAGCTGGGGCCAAAGCGAGGGTCTGATAGCAGGGCAGAAATCTATTGATCGTGAAGGCAAACTGCAAATATGAATCCCACAGCTGGGGACATATGAAGGTCTGCAGGAAGTGAAAGTCATCTTCATTTCATGCCAAAACATTGCTAATATTTTAATGCTTTAATGACCTATAATTAAGTAAAGGAGAGAATCCTTTTTCCATGGAAATAAGCGACTCTAGTACATGTCAGCACTGATCAGAGACCATCCAGTCTTTGACAGCCAGATCAAAGCTTTCCCCAGGAAATATCAAACTGATGCTTCCTAATTTATAAACAAGGGTTCTTCTTTGTTTTATGGCAACGGCAGTTTTATTGGCACATTTGATTTTATGTAAAGTGAATGTGATTAACATGGAAGACAAAACATAAAAACTGCCTTAATGTTCTGAAAACACCAAAGTAATTGATTTGCAGCCACCCGTAATATGTTTTCTATTCTCAATCAGAACCTTACAGGATTTTATCGAGCTTGGCTCATAGGGACAGCCCACGATCCACAGATGTGTCATGCAATGTGTGACGGAGCTGTCACACTGTTCTATTTACCTGCTTGTGAGTCGGTTCTATTAATGCAAGCTGCTTTGCTGCTTTCTAGAAAACTCTCTGTGCTTTGATTTAAATCTGGAGCTTATTGTCACAGTGCATCTGTGAGTCCAGTTTAATGTTTAATAGCTACAATGAGGTGATTGTGGTATTTGTTCTATAAATGCCATAAACTTGTGAGATGCCTCTGATCAGTCTGTTCTGTTTGTTTACTGTATTGTTGTTTAAAGTCTCATCACCCGACAGAGAAAACTGAAGCTTTGCAACAACGCAGCGGAGTCTCATGGTCTGTCAGTCCTGGCTGGTCGACCTGGCCTGTTGTCAAGACTCTAATATGGAATCTCATCACACTCTATCACTGTTGTCAGGTGGAGACAAAGCAAACGGAGGTGCTGCTGAGGTGTTGCTGCTGCTCCTGCTGCTGATAGTGCTGGAGGGCAGGGCTGTGTTGATCTGAGACTGTAGACATCAAATAGTCCATAGCAGAGATGGTAGCTGATTAAACAAGCGTTATGAGATAAGAATATAAAATGCAAAGAATGGTGACAGAGCTTGGAACCATAAGGCAACAAAACTGTGAGAAATAAACTAGACTCTGCCTGTGAGTCACTCTTTGCCTCTCTTCCTCATCTATCACTCTCCCTCCATCTGTCCATCTGAGAACAATTATTATTTAATTATCCACACTTAACAACTCTTGCACCTAATCCATAATAAAGTAACGATAGACAAATGTTATAGAACCAAGACATTGTGTTTATTATTGTTTTTATACTTGAATACCTCTGCAATGCAACAACTGGTACATGTGTTATTGTGACCTGTGCTCTTTGTAACACACAGCTCCTTTTGTCACTGTTTCCTCCTCATGTCCTTACAGGGCATGTCTGGACAATGTTATATCATGAGTAATAATTTGTAAAAATCGATAGACATAAAACACACACACACGCACACGCACACATGCAGCGATATTTTATACCTTCACCAGAATACTGTATATACTATGGCCACAAGTTTGGATCATGGTGCTGATCCAGAATCCTTCCCTTATTATTTATTTCTCGTGCTATAATAATAAAAGTCATGAGAATAAAAACTAATTATTATAATAATAATTATAATAATGATAAAATAATGTATTTATGATGATTCAGGATGTTTGACTTTCCACTCTGTGCAGGCAGAAATCTTATTAAATGTTTAAACTGTAGAGATACAATAATTTTGCTGCTGTAAAATCAGCATTTTGTCATATTTGAAATATAAATCTAATATAATCTGTTTTACAGTGTGTGTTTTTTTGAATATTGTAAATATAATAATCCATAATTATGTGGATATGCATATTAGATCGTTTTTAGTGAAATAAAAGCCCTGCAGAAAGGCAGGGAAAAGCCTTGGAGCTCTTTGCGAGCTCGTTCCCGGCTCGTAAGCGGTGCGCTCTGCTGTCAAGGGCGAGCATTGGTTAATGATCATCATGTGACTGATGCAAGCCAGATCCTTTTATTTAGCAAAACTGTGATTAATAGTTAAATGTTTTTGTTGAGGGGCACAGGCAGGACTCGACACGCACACACACATAGAAAAAAAATGCCTCGAGAAAAGGGCCCCCTCCAACCCACCCCCTCTGCACCTGCCTGGCGCGAACACTAAACTGATCATCATGTCTTGTTTTGCCAGGGACCTGGGAAGGAGTGTGTTGTGGGAGCGGAGCTTTGTTGTAAATATCGAGTGTTGGATTTCACCTTTCACACCACGGACCACGAGCACTGTGCGGGAGTCGGGAGTACCACGGAAGGATACACACTTTTGGAAACTGTTCACACTGTTTGTTCATTATTCAGTGAAAATAAACTCACAGTCGCTCACCGGAAAGTCCTGCATTTGGATCCTGTTCTTGTCCTGAACCTGACAGAGAGCACGTGAAGTCTCCCCAGCACATAAAACATGATTACTGCAGCACAAACAACTTTCTTTTCTGTTTTTGGACAGACTCATAACAACTGTACAGGCTTGAATTTTTTTTATGACCCACCTGGTTGGATTTAAAAGACTTAAATTTATGGTTGTGCTGCTAGGACTCACTGTGTTTATTTCAGTCCTTAAATTGAATCGCTCAGCCCTTCTTGTGCTTTATGAATGTACAAGAATGAAAATGTACAAGTCCAACCTTAGTGATGTTAAGAGTATAAGCAGCAGCCAGGTGCTGCCTATCAAATGCACTAAATAATCTGATCATCAGTAAGTGATGAGGTCCTGGCAGTTTCGAGGTCTGCAGCATTCACAACACCAAGAGGGAACCACATCAGAAAATGCTGCTGCTCATCCATCTCAGAGGTCATTGCGGAACGAGTCCATCATTTTGTAGTGAGAACTCCCCAACGAATTCACCCCAAGGTCAGACTACGCAATACTCAAGTAAACAGCAAAAAAAAGATCTACATCTCAGAGTCTACGGGCCTTGGTTAACGTGTTAAATGTTAAAGTTCATGAGGGTAAAAAGACTGAACAAGTATGACTTAAGAAGAAAGCTTCTTATCTCTAAAACCAACATGGCAGCACAGCTTCGGTTTGCAAAGCTGCATCTGAACAAAGCACAAAACTTCTGGAACAGACGAGACCAAACTGGAGATGTTTGTCTATAATACACAGCAGAACGTTTGGAGGAAACAAACGCCTCAGACCAGCTGTCAGCACGGTGAAGGAGGAGTGATGATTTGGGCTCTGTGCTGTCACTGAGTGGTCAGTGAACTCGTCTGTATACCAAAGTATTCTAGTCAGATATGAAGCCAACTATCTGGCAGCAGGACAACGATTCCAAGCACAGCAGCACAGGAACAACAAAACATGGAAAATATCATGTTTGTTTTTTCACCTCTGGCTGTTTTTAAATAATTTAAGACCTTCAAAGGATCAAATTATATTTTTTTATTACATTCAGATACACAAACCTTTTTTTTTTAATTGAAATGATAAAAAAATTGCTAACTTAAAATCAATATAATTAGGAAATGAAAGATCAAATAAGCAATTGTTTTAAAGCAGGGGTGGGCGAGGGGATGGGTGGGGGGTGTACCTCCAAACTGAACCACCTTAGAATGATTTACAGTCTCTGCAGCTGTTGTACATCATTAACGCTTTTACGTCCCACACCAAAACAAAAAGTTACTGCTTCATGGTGGCTATGACATACTAAGACTAATGCTTGAGTCAGAAAAACATGTTATGCTTTCATGTGTGCCCACAGCCAGATCAATGCGTTCTCAATCAGTAACCGACAGACAAACAGAACTTCAAACCAAAAACACTTAATGCTCGACGGTTACACCGAGTGTACTGAAGTTTGTGGCGTATACTGCGAGCACTCTGACTGGCTGGCAGTGAAGAGGTGGAAAACTGCTCTTTATGTAACGGCCCATCAGTCAAGCATTATGCAGTCATTTCAAAATAATGTCAGTGAAAAAGGAGACTCTCCTTTAGCTTTCAGGTCTGAGGGGTGAAGCCTGCGTTCTCTCTACTGACCAGCAGGGAGTGACTCCTGTTTACAAAAAAGCACCAACCGAAACTGCCCCCATCTTTAATCACATTTGGCTGCTGTGGATGGTTTCCCCCTTTCACAGAGGGTGGGGATTGTTTTTGTGGCGGTGATCTCCTCCATATGGATACAAGAGTTATGGGCACAGTTACTTTGACTGAGTGGCGTCTGACAGAGGCAGCTGTAGCGAATGAGTTTTACTGAGGAGACCATGAAGTTAATTTTGTAAATGATGTTCTCCTGTGGCATCTGAATGAGAACAAAAGCTAACATGGCAGTGGCAGAAACACTCAGCGTGAGGCTTCATAGCAGGACTTCACTAACCAATGAAGTGGTTAACAGTGGCTACATCTGTCTTTTATTTTGAGTTCAATTCAAATCAGTTTTATTTGTATAGCAACAAATGACAAGAACAGTTTATACTGTTTACTCAAGGGTGGTTTATACTGTGAGGTAAACACAATTCAGAAATAATATAATACTTTAAAGTCTCAGGTAGTCATCAGCAGGAAGACTGAAGAATGCATTTTCTTTAGTAGTTCAATATTATTGTGTGATTTCCTTTTCTCTGGTTTTTGTTTCATGCTTTTGGGGAGAAAAAGATTTGCAAGGTTGGCAAGTTCTTCAAATATCCTGACTCAAAATGCTAAAATAAAACAACTGTTTTCCCTGTTTAATTTCTATCATCTGAATTCTTTGCTGTTTCATGTGTGAGAAAATTAGTCTTATTAGAAATACAACAGCCAGATAAATCTATACTTGTAAACATATATATAACCCTGTTTTTTGTTTATCCCTTTACCTCAACGATAACCATAACAAATATTATTTGAGCAAATAAGAGATGAGTTACTAATCAGATATTTTGGCTTCTTGTGTCACCTTGCAAAGTTTTGTGTGGCTGTCGATCAACAGAAGGCCAAGAAGAATAGCCAGGACCATGATCCTAATTAAACAAAGAAAAATTACTAAATTAATTTTCAGCAGGGATGCGCCAGCATCAGCCAATAGACTGATATGAGGCAAAATAGACTGACATTAGCAATGCGAGTGCTTCGTATGAGTCACTTTATTTTCACTTTATTTCTTATGGGAAAGCTAAAAAATGACCGTCTCTGGGACTTTAAAAAATATATTTACATTTTATGGTGAATCAAAGACACACACAGCAAAATGAAAATAAAACAGAACGCAGTGACAGTGGTGAAATCATCATCATCATTATTATTGTAATAATTCAACTGTCACCTCGAGGCGATTTCGATTGTATTGTAGGGTAGTAACATGTCACATGCTGATCTCTGAGGCAGATATATTGGATTATAGAAGATGACAGCATGAGGCGTGAAAGTTTTCTGTCTCTGTGTTTGAGGCAGCAAAACTGAATCGGCCTACAGTACAAACATGGTGGAGAGGTCCTGTGGGTGACTCGGATGAGCGGACATGAGGTCGAGCAGCTACAGCTCTTTTTCTCGTTATGCCTGCCAATCAAAGCAGAAACACCGCTAACTTTAACCCTTCCCAGCATAATTCCAGAGGCTGCCACTAGTACTGTGGGGGTGATCAAAAAAAAAAAGGGAAAACACTGTCAAGCTACCAGAAAACAAAAGAATAAAATGCTTTGGTGACTCAAAAACCACAGAAGAAAGTAGCAGTTCCAGGTAACACTGCACTATATGTTTGTTCTGTTTATCTTTTTATCCTGGCTCTATCATTCAAGGCCGGGATGAGCTAAGCTAGTTAACAATGTCCTCATTTTACGCCCCACCATCGACGCTGCGCTTATTTACTGTTCCCTCCAATAGAACTGTGTAAATACGCATTTGCAAACAGAGCGGGTTGGAAGACGGTTAGCCTCAGTGCTGACCCATGACTTGTAGATATCCTGCAGACAGATGGTGTCGTGTCACGCCTTTTATCTGATTGGCTAAATCAGGAGACGGGCAAGACCCAGGAAAAGTACATGACTACCAGTGATTGGTCCTTGGAGTACAGAGAGGAAAACCAACTGAAAGTAGTGCTGGCAGAGATGCCAGGTGATATAACCAGAAGTACTACAGCACAGCTCAGCAAGAATACTGTTAATCCCACATGACACCACCAATCAGCAAATATTCATTGGTTTTAGACGGCCTGCCATCATGCTGCAGTGGTTCGCGCTGTTGCCTCACAGCAACAAAATCCTGGTTTTGAACCCTACTCGGGGCCTTTCTGTGTGGAGTTGGCATGTTCCTCTGTGGGAGTACCCAGAGAGTCCAGAGACATGCAGTTAGTGGGGGTTAATTCTGTGTGTGAATGTGAGTGTGATTGTCTGTCTCTGTGTGCTAGCCCTGGACAGACTCGTGACTGTGCAGGGAGTACCGTCTCTTGCCCCCCCAATTATATTGCTCTTAAAAAAGGATAAAGTAATCGATAACTTTGTGTATTGTCTTTGCATTTTAAGTTTAAGCAAAAATACAACATAAAAATAAATGTGTGTTAGGAACCTGTAACCAGATGAGAACTGTTATTGTGAATATACCCTTAATCAGATGCAACCCACACAAATGAAGACAGGATGTAGGTACAGCACAGTTTTTTAAGTATTTCTAAGAGCTGTCAGACGGAGCAAAGAATTTATGACACAGCTTTTCCAAACATCCTGGTTTTATTTTAGATGCTTACACGTGTTTCACTGTGGGGACGGGGTTCTTTAGGTTGTACGCCTCTCCGTTCTTTCTTCAAACATAAGCAGCGTCTCTGTGGCCAAAGAGCTCTAGTTTTATCTCATCTGAACAAAAGGACGAGCTTCCAGTCTGTGTTATCTTTTTCTTGGTCTGCAGCCTCACAGTCCGTTCTTGTGGAGGGTTCTAGTGACTCTTTGAGATCACAACTGGTTGAGTCACACACTCGTGTTCTGGGGTATCAGCTCAAAGCTCTTTCTGAGGTTTGATACTGTGTGTAAACTGGAAGATAACCCTCAGATGTAACTTGATTTTACAGCTTTGACCATTACAGAGTCAGAGCACATCAATGCACAGCAGCAGCTTGTACTGTGGCTCAGTGAAAAGGTTTTTAAGGAAGTTAATAATACTGACACTGGTCATTTTTAGTTTTATTCTGAAATTATTCTGTTATTCCATTCAAATAGAAGTAATTGGTGCTTACTATAGAAAGCTGGTTCCCCACTTGGAGAAAGTTTTGACAAGAACTTTAAATTTCATAGGGGATTAAAAAAGTTTGTCCTTATCTGTATGTTGTGTAAAGTGAAAATCGGAAGCCAAAAGCTGGCTGTGCAAATGGAAATTATATAATCAGAAACATTTACCTTGGTCTGGACTTCCAGGTGGGGTAAAAGTCCTGGAATGTTGGACCTGCTGACGGATCCAAACAAAACACATTACGAAAATACAACGATCCCCTCTGGGCTATTTATTCACATTTATATAATCAGAGACCTATTATCACAAACCAGAACACTCAATACACACCTGCTACAATAAGCTGCACCATACAAACATTTTCAGTGAAATGTATTTGAGTGCTACCTTCTTCAAATTTTAATAGGGAGACAAATCTATTTAAAACGATTCTATGTTCTGTGTTTTGCACATCTACATTCTGTTAGTGTAGAGTAACCATGTTGGCTGATTCACAAGAACAGACAGATCATTAGAGAGCACTGATGGCTGTATCTTCACGCGGCATCTAAAAATACTCTAAAAACTTGATTTAATCCTCGAGTACTGCGTAGGATAAATTAGTTCAACTGCCGTCACCGTGACTGAGCACCCTCGCATTTTCATACTCTAACAGAAGTCTTTTCTTTTTGATGTGAGGTCTATAATCAGGGTCACCGTCAGGTGACTCCTCTCCGTCACTGCTTGAGGAATCGGTGGAGTAAAGAGTGTTCACATCGAAGGAAGACTCTGAGTCTTCCTTTTCTTCCTTCCTCCTTTCCTCGCTGTCGCTGCCTTGATCCACGGGCTCTTCCTGCCTGGCTGAGGCTGTCCTTTGGGTCGACAGGCGACACTCCTCAGACCTCAGCCTGGTAAGACTCACACAGGGCTGTAGCAGCTTGGAGTGCAGCAGCACACCCTGACTGGGCAGCGATAGCCTCAGCTGGGCTCTGAGGGCTCGGCTGGTTTTGGACCTGCCTGCGGCAGAGCAGGAGCGTGAGGAGCGTTGGGTGGTTTCTGATCGAGGTCTACTGTTCTTTTGTGCCTGACGATGCCGAAGAGAGCTACGAGGGATGATTTTTACAGATGACTTGGAAGATGGTGTGATTTGATTGGCAGCACAGTCTGAGAATGAACTCTCTGACTGAGAACTAGATGCTAAAGCACCTTTCTGAGGACGTCCAGAGACACCGATGCCACTGGCTGTGGCTGGAACACCCGTCTCAGAGATACTTGGGTCCTTAACGAGCTGCTGGGGGTTTTGAGCGAATCCCTCCAAATCCTCTTTGTGTCTGTTGGTACTGCAGACCTGTCTGAGCTTTCTCCATTTAGTTGGGGTTTGACACCTGGCAGAGGTAGACGAACCGTTATTTGTTGGAGCCAAAGTTTCTTTTACGTTTCCTGAGGTGTGGTGGTGTGGAGAACTTAGCATCTCCGAACTGGAAGAAGCTGCCAGAAGAAGCTGCTTTGGTGATGTGTGCTGGTGTTTACAGCTTGTCTCGAAGGAGCCGATGTTCACCAGTCGGAGCACCGGTGACAGCAGAGCAGGCAGTGGAGAGCCCCGAGCAGACGAGGCCTGAGGCAGAATTTGTGCTTGTGAGGTGTCACCTGCGGATCCAAGTGACCCGGAGTTGTGCCTGTATTTGGGTTTTGCTGGTCTGGATGCTTGGACTGCTGCCCGAGGAGGGCTGGGGGTCTTTGGAGGTGGCTGATCGGGCAGACAGGGGACAAGGTCAGATGGCGTGAGGTCCTGTGATGAAGAGGTGGAAGACGACGACGGGAAGAGCAGGGGAGATGAAGAAGCATTGGCCTGAAGGAGAAGCTCCTCCGAGCATCCCCGCAGGATGCTCTTCACCCATCGCTGGTGTTTGGAGCAGAACTGAGGGGTGGGGGCCGCCTCCTGAACACATGTGCTGCTTCCCTGACTGCCCTCTTCCTCCGCTCTCTTGTTTACCTCATCTTCCTCCTCTGGTTGCTGATGTCCTCTAACGTCTGAGCTCCTGTCCAAAAAACTGAAGCCGTCTTTGGACACGTCGCAAGGGGCCTCCTCATCACCTCTTAAAACCATTTGATGAACATCTGGAGGAGTTTGGCTTTCTGGTGGCTTTAGAGGAGCCTTTGAAGAGCTTTCATACAGAGCCGACTTAAAGAGTTGAGGCGACCGAGATATTGACGACTGACGACAGGAAGCAGCATCTAAAGAAAGAAAACAGCAAAACACTTAAAACTGATAACACTGGATATTCATAATTTCACACAGAGAAGATCTAATCCTGTTTGTGTCCTAACAGTAAAAATATACAGTTTAAGAGGAAAAAATTACATAAATTAAAAGAAACAGCAGAAATGGTACAAGCCGCAACTCAAAGATAAAGAAAATCCACCCTAAAGTACAATAAAATATAAAGTTATCATCTTTATTATGGCATAAACTTGTAGGTGAACTTTTCATGTTGAGCTGTTTCTTACCGCAGTGCAGCAGCTTCTTCAGGGTCACAGCTATGGTGGTGGAGTCAGAGCTTATTACCTCTAAAAGTAGCTTCTCCTCTTCAGTCACAGGGCTCTGTTTCTTCAGGATCTAGTAAAGCACAAATGTTCAGTTATCACAGTGAGACAGTCCGACTGCTGGCATTCCTGCTCTTCTTCATTTCCCTCATCAACATTCTTAAAGGAAACTTGTGGAGTTTTTGACCACTTGAGGTCGCTGTAGAGCCAAAGAGACACTTTATCTACATTCAAACTCTCATTTTTACAAACGCATCTTTAAACCCTGCGCACATGCACACACACTCATTTTCATATCTCAGTGATGACATCTCATTGACATAATGCTTTCACTAGCTGCTTACCCTAACCATCAAAAATGAATGCCTAAACCTAACCATAACCTAACTGTAACCCTGACACTTCAACCACATTTTGAGCCTCAAAAATGTCTTCAAACTCGTGAGGATCGGCATTTTGTCCCCATAAGTGACTGTCTGTCCCCAACACTATTTTTTTCACTTAATACAAGATATTTTTGCTTGAAATAAGAGGAAAAATCTGCCAATGGAACAAGTGAAAATTATCTAGTTTCAAGATCCACAGTCTAAAAACAAGTTAATATATCTTACTGAGATGTTACTCTTTAGTTGATTTTGTCTTGTTTTAAGTGTGATGAGTTTATTTTGACTAGAAATAAGACAAATATACTTGCTAAGATTCTGAGTTTTGCAGTGCAGAGATGTCTAAAGATGTGCACACACACACACGCACACACCTTATCAATGTAGGTATCTCCTTGTAATGCAGCATCCAGCTCATGGAGATAATGCAGCAGCCTGTCCTCGACTTTCTGGGCATACCGTTCCCCATACTGCTCCTCCATCTCATTCTGCAAGACAGACAAAATGCATCATCCCATAAAATACAGCA
>VUQG01044789.1:3683-24553 GCA_015106755.1 Etia nguti | reverse complement strand
GCTGGCTCTGTGGTCGGCATGAAGCTGGACACTCTGGTGACAGTGGCAGAGAAAAGGACGCTAAAGAAACTGCTGGACATTATGGACAATGCTGGGCATCCTCTGCACACGGCCATAAACAACCAGAGGAGTCTGTTCAGTGACAGGTTGCTTCTCCCAAAGTCAAGAACCAACAGACTTAAAAACTCCTTTATCCCACACGCCATCAAACTGTTTAACTCCTCTCTGGAGGGGAGAGGGAGGGGAAACAGGGGGACAAAGGATGGGGGAACAACTAAGCTGTAGTGCCTTTTCACTGTGCAATACTTTTTGTTAATATCCAACGGTGCAATAGACTCACAATACTTGAAATGTGCAATTCCCTTGTATTCTTATTCCTATATATTCTATTTTATCCCTTTTGTACACTCGGTATTTATATATGTCTCTGTATTTATATATGTGTAGATATGGTATATTTATGCGCATATTCTGTAACTTCTGTCGGTGTTGTGCTATTGGAAACCGAATTTCCCGGAGGAACCCACCCGAGGGATTAATAAAGTTTTATCTAATCTAATCTAATCTAATCTAATCTAATCTAATTAAAACTGCAGTAGCAGTTTGTAGGCCCTTTTTATGCTAATGTGGGGCCATTATTTACAAAATAAACATTATGTTGTATTCACAAAGACTGATCTACTGACCAAGACAGTAAACTCATCAGGTTGTTTTTCCATAGACTTCCATGCAATCAGACTTCTTTGGTAACCAGAGGAGTCGCCCCCTTCTGGCTCTTAGAAAAGTGCACACTCAATGCCCTTTGCTATTAGCTTCACTTTGCAGAACAAAAAGCTAGCTTCATCTTTTGTATACAATCTGTAAACTTATCAATACATGCAATGCTGAACATATGTGCAGTACTGACAAAATTGTAGGTGTAGAGTCCCAGAAATTTATAACAGCAACTTGGGCTATATACGTTAATACAAGACACTAAAAAGATTGTAGTATTTAGTTATTTTGGTCAAGTTTTTAACCATTTGCAAAATATAGTTTTTATTTTTTTTTAAATCCTATAACATTATTTTTCATTTTCAATCGGGAGCCCTTGCATTATTACCTGAAGTCACAATTTCAGTCACTTCCTAAGCAGTCAGTCTTTCAGACACACACTATCTGACTTCCTCCTTCCTCCCTCATGCCTGCCAGTAAGACTAGCACCATGCAGTATTTTGGACAGCTACACCTGCACCTGGATTTCAAAGACCAAAGATGTTTGCGAATAAGCATCTGGCTTTGGCTTTGTTCTCTCACTCTGGTGTGTGTATGTGTGTGTGTGTGTGTTTTGAGGTCATAAGTTCATCAGAATATAGCTGTATACATAAACCACTTTTATTGAAACTCATCTTCATGGAAATATATTTTTATCATTTCTGTCTAAAGTTTTGGTGAAAATTGATAAAATCAGTAACCCACTGTGACTTTATGCCATAGCCTCAAATTACTAAAATTTCACTGGAGACATTAATTGGTGGTAGTAGCTCATTTAATTTTTCACATACAGTATATTTACATATGTGCTCTGGTTTTCTTTTCTCTTGATGGAATAATATGTTCCAATGTCATAAAAAAATGGACGTAGGCTTCAGGTCAACGCGTAAGCACTTAAAAACCTTCATTCTTTCAAATAGCCCGCAGGGGGCGACTCTGGTTGATCGGAAAATGTGTTACTTCTAACACTAGTTTATGACGTCTGTGTACAGTTTTCTCGTAAGCTGGTCATCTCAATCACTCAAAACTAGTCTTAGTTGATACGGCACTGTGTTCATTTTGCATGCTTTTGTCCCATTTCTAGTAAAATCGTTTGGAAAGCCGAGTGTGCTTTAGGCGATCCACTCCATGTGCATGAAGCGTCCTTCTGTTTCTCAGTGAGATCCAACCCTTTCCTTCTCTCATCTGTTTTTCATGACACTGCAAATGAACAAATTCTCATCTTGAAGTTTCAGAAAAGTAGTGCACAAATTAGTCATTTTATACAGATTATGACTCTGCACTAATTTCTGTGTATGTATGACATAGATTAGAGCAGAAGACAGACAAAATATGAAAAGATACAGGATTACAGTGATCTTATGAGGCCCATTTAACTTTACCACCACAGAAACAGAAAAATAAAGGTGGCAGCTTTTGATCGCTAAAAATATAAGTGGACATCAAGTCCTTTGTTTCTCTAGCAATAAAATTGACACTTTCAGACTGGTTCAACTTCTCATGGGTCCAGCAATTGTCAGATAATGGTCAACTGGCTTCAGAAGAAAGCCTAATGCAAATGACTCGACAACAGCTGCGTTAGGAAGTTTGCCATTGGAGTGCAGAAAAATATGTCCTCTGCTGAAAGTAGCAGGAGAGGAAATTCTCCCGACATAATCACATTGAAAAGAAAAGTGTCTCTGACAGGGCATGTGCTGCCTTTCACAGGCATTATTCTAAGCCTGAGGTTTTATATTCTCTGAGACAAGCTCAACCTTGCATTATGATATGTAAAAAGCTGTGCGTGCACAAGGGAAGAGGAGCCAGATGTAGTAGTAGTAGTGGCTGCACGGGCTCCGGGAGTAGCATCCCGTCAACAACAAGGCAACATAAGCATAGAGCCCTAAGGGCACTCAGTACCATCAAAGGTCTATTTATGTATACATATCGGAGCAGAATGGGAATGATCTTCTCCATTGATCCCTCGCTGGTGGAAATATTTTTAGAAAGCCACTGATTATATCGGCCGGTATGTTCTGGGAAGCATTAACAGAAAAATGTAACCGTGTGTGAGTCTCTACGCTTTAGTGCAAATATACAATGAAGTGCCTGCATATCAGCAGTATGGTGATGAAGCTCAGTACACAGAGCAATATCGAAACCCCCAATTAATTCTTATTTAATCCTACAAAACACAAGCGTACCTGTATAATTTTGGGGTTAAATCATCGCTAGTTTATGCGAATGGCAGTACAGTGGTTCTCAGTGTTATCTCTTAACTGCTGTTTGTTTCAGCGATGGAGGCCCACTGGTTCTTTAGGAAATGTCACAGCAGCAAGCCAGATCAAACAGCCAGCACATACTGCATCCTTATTTCTTCACATCGCAAAGGCGGCACCAAAAATACACACAAACAGCAGGTTTAAACAATCATTCTGGTACATTCCCTGTACCAGTCACTGCATGCATACAAATGTGAATGCACAAAAAAACCCCACCCTTCACTTTTTTCTAAACAACACAAATGCATGCTTTAAGGAATTGATTTCTCTGTGCAGTTAATCCATCGTTGCCTCTTTAATGAAACTATTGCAAATTAGCACTATGCCCAACATTAAATTGTGTAAATAATGGATTCAAAAGTAGACTCCACCAAAGAGGCAATGCTCTGCTTCTAATTGCACAGATTTATCTGATAGTATAGCGTGTGTTGTGTGTAATCTTTCTGGAAAATTGCTGGATGCCGATTTAGCAGATATCCTGGGAGATATGTGTTGCCGCGGCTAACTGTACTGCAGGCGAGTTCTGTACCTAAAATCAAAGTGGTTCAAATTCAGCGGCTTTTAACACATCAAAGTGTATACTTTGAAGGAAAAGATAGTTCTTTTTTTATCACAGTGGCAGCTGGAACTCTTATACAGCCACTGGGCCAAGTGTTAAAAACAAAGAATAAATAGAAGTTATTTTGCACATTGCACTTTGCACTGAAGTGCATGCAAAGCTCACAAATTTGAGACTTAGTGCCGTCATTTACAGCCACAAAGTAAAGTACAAACAAAAATAAAAACAAGCACACAGCATAAACTTACTCTATCATATAAATATTGCAATCTTTTGTCCTGGCTTTAAACTATTTATGATGGCACGCGACAGTTCATGGTTTAATTATGCCCCAATGACTAGAAGCCATTTATGTGACAAAATACTATTAATATGCTTATTAAGGGCCAAAAGGGATCAACTTAAATATTACCCCCTAAAACTAATGTATTCTGTATCTTTGTAGTCTATAAGAATTTGGTAAGATTAACCCTGGACATTAGAAATTCAGCATTTCTGATGCATGCTTGTTGCTTGCACTTTAGCATCTGACAAAGTGCAAGTCACCACTATAAAATGATAGAAATGCAACATTTCTCAGGTGTTCAGGGTCACTTAGAAATACTTTTGTTTTCCAAAAAAAACATTAAAAAAATTAAAACAACATTAAATTGATCAGAAATCATCGGTTTCGATATGGCCATCCAAGGCAAACACCTCTGGATGTGAGCACAGAAGCTCCATCCACCTGCTATCCAAGCTATCTATTTTGTGAGAAAATTCAAGAGAGACCGGGCTTGTTTCAGACTGTGGATGAACTGAGGGAATGCATAAAATATATAAGGAATAAGGATTTTTTTTTCCCGATTGTGAATCATGCAAAGCAACTCAAGCAGAGCGGGAGAATAAAAATATGGAGCTGTAAAAGGAGCACGATAGGTCATGTTTTTATAAGGTATCAGAAACCCCCTTCTTTTTTTAACAGCCATCTCTCCTGTACTCATACAGTATGTAGAGTAGCTGTAGCTCAAGCAATAGAGCAGGTCATCTGCTAATTGGAAGGTTGGGGCGTCTCATGCGTCTGGTGTCTGCTGCGTTCTTCGAAGTATGAATGTGTATGAAGGTTAGATAGAAACACTACGGTGTAGAAAAAAGTGCTTGTATGGCTGGATGAGAAGGATGCAAAGGAAAGTGCTATATATAACAAAAAGTTACCTGTTGTCATATTAAAAGACTTATAGATTAATTGAAATAAAGAGACAGTAGGTTTAGCTAGTTGAATGTCTGGAGCATCGGCCAGACCCAACCGATGGACTGCACCCTCAGCATGCTCTGCACACATATTGGTGCATGCACACCTACACAGAGACTCTGCAAAACCACCACACCACACTCAGCTATGACATGATTTAAGCACACATTTATGTTCTTACAAGACATATTCTTAATGTGTACAAAATGTTAGTGAGTGTGAATGAGTTTGTCACAGCTTACTTGAAGGTCTGTCCGATCAAAGTCTATTTGTGGTGATGAACCTTCCATGCATACACAGAGATGGGCATTCAGGCCATCTCTGACTACAAGCCCAGTAATTCCACACAGAACAGCTATGAATGTGTCCTTCCTCAATGAGCTAAATGACTTCTATGCTCATTTTGACAAGGACGAGGAAAAGTCTGCCAAAACCCTACCCCCCTGATGACTACCATAACCTCACTCTTACCACCATAGATGTCCATAATGCACTGGACAGTATCAACGCTTGCAAAGCTGCTGGCCCTGATGGCATTCCTGGACGTGTGCTTCGAGCATGTGCTGAGCAGCTTGCAGGGGTCTTCACAGACATCTTTAACCTGTCGCTTGCCCAGGCAGTAGTACCAGCGTGCTTCAAGACCACTTCCATCGTGCCAGTGCCGAAACACTCATCACCAACATGCCTGAATGACTATCGCCCTGTTGCACTCACGCCCATAGTTATGAAGTGGTTTGAGCGACTGGTCCTGGCACACCTCACACATGCTTGCCTCCCACACTGGATCCTCACCAATTTGCTTATTGAAGCAATAGGAGTACAGAGGATGCTGTGTCCACAGCACTTCACTGTGTACTCTCACACCTGGACAACAAGAATACTTATGCAAGAATGCTGTTTTTTGACTTCAGCTCAGCATTCAATACAGTTATTCCCTCCAAGCTGATCATCAAACTTGTGGAGCTTGGAATCAGCCACTCCATCTGTAACTGGATCATGGACTTTCTGACCAACAGACCCCAGCATGTTAGGCCAGGTCATAACTGCTCTACTACCATCACACTCAACACTGGCACTCCACAGGGCTGTGCGCTGAGCCCGTTCCTCTACTCCCTTTTCACCCATGACTGCAGACCTAGGTATGGATCTAACTCCATTATCAAGTTTGCGGATGACACCATGGTGATTGTTCGCATCAGTGACAACGATGAGTCTGACTACAGGGAAGAGGTAAAGCACCTAGCTACGTGGTGTGCTGACAATAAACGCTCCTGAATACCAGCAAAACCAAACAGCTCATTGTGGACTTCAGGTAAGAAAAAATAGACACCCATGTCCCATCTACATAAATGGCACAGCTGTTGAACGGGTCTCAAGCTTCAAATTCTTGGGGACCCACATCTCTGAGAATCTGTCCTGGTCAACTAACATCTCCAGCCTGGTCAAGAAGGCCCATCAGCGCCTCTTTTTCTTGAGGACACTGAAGAAGAACCACCTCTCTACTGACATACTGAGTAACTTCTACCACTGTGCGATAGAGAGCATCCTGACCAACTGTGTCACAGTCTGGTATGGGAATTGCTCTGTTGCTGACCGCAAGGCACTGCAGCGGGTGGTGAAAACCGCCCAACGCATCACTCTCTGCCATTGAGCATGTCCACAAAAAGAGATGTCTATGCCGAGCACGCATCATTCTCAGGGACTCCTCTCATCCTGCCAGTAAACTCTTCCAGCTCCTCCCCTCCGGAAGACGGTACAGGACCCCACAGACTAAAACCAGGAGGTTTAGGAACAGCTTCTTCCCCACAGCTGTCACCCTACTGGACTCAGTCCCCTGCTGAACCTTTCCATGCACACTCACTTGATCCTTCTACACTCCTCCCCCCTATCCCTCCCAATGACCATGATCATGACTGTCATTCATTCTCAACATTCACCATATGCTCACATTGGTTACTGCTATAGTTTTAGGACACTGACATAGTATAGTCTCTGTTATAGTGCGTACACTATTCACTATTATAGTCTGTTCAGAGCGCTACGCTTCCAATACTGTAGATATATTCATAGCACTCTGTAGATCTGTTTACCACACACCAGCGCATCTGTATCTATGTAGCACATCTGTATATTTATTCATAGTACATCTGTATATCTGCCCGTCTGTATAGCAATATAGAACATTTGTATGCTATACAGATCATCTGTATATCTGTACAGATGTATACAACAGTACATCTGTACATTTGCCTGTAGTTCATCTGTATAGTTGGTCTCTCTGTACATAATCTGTTCATAACTATTCCACCATTATTCTACCCTTATCTGTATATATCAGTATATCTGTACATTTGCCCGTAGTACATCTGTATATTTGCTCTGTATTTAACTTATCTGTATATAATCTGCTCTTATTGCACTTACTGCTCTTGCACTTCTGACTAGATGCAAACTGTATTTCGCTACCCTGTATTTATACATGTGTAATGACAATAAAGTTGAATCCTAATCCTAATCCTAATGTGATCACACTTGTGGATCACACACACACTTGTTTTCATGTCTTAGTGAGGACATCTAATTGACATAATTCTTTCACTAGCTGCTTACCTTGACCCTAACCATAAAAAATGAATGCCTAATCCTAACCCTCAGCCTAAACCTAAACATAACCTTATTGTAACCCTGTCACTAAACCACATTTTGAGCCTCAAAAATGCCTCCAAACTCTTGGGAACGGCATTTTGTCCCCATAAGTGACTGTTGGTCCCCACAAGTATAGTAGCATTCCAAATTTTGGTCCACACAAAGATATCTAAACATGGTACACACAAACACACACACACACACAGTTGTGTTTTTATTAAGCGTATAACTTTTAGGAAGGATCGTGTCAGAGGAAGTCTGCCGACCTGATTCATGGCCAGATATTCATTGGTATCACTTTAGTAGACAGCTATGGGTTTGACTCCCTCCCCGTGCAATCCACACATACACGCACATGCACGCACATACACAGACAGACACACACACACACACTCATGCACATATAGCCAAGTGGTGCACAGTGTACATCTCTGAGCAGACCATCAGTGGTTGTAAAACAGTAGAGTCGTAATGTCCCCCCCAGCCTTGGGGGCTTATTAGGAGGCATAAAAGCTGCATGCTACCTTCATTCATATTCTCCATAAACACCCTGCCACATCGCACCTATTTATTTATTTATTTATTTACTGCCTTCCAACTCTGGTCAGTCAGAAAATATAAGCCTCTGCGCCACTGTTTTGTGCTGCATGATTGATTTGCAAAATAGGCCTGTACTGGAAATGTATCTGAATAAGGCTAAGATTTGCCTCTGTGTGTAAGTGCAAATTGCAGTGTCAGATCTCCGCGTGGATGTTGTTTGTCAGGCGTAAACTCAGCATGGCGGCAATTTTTATTCCTCTCTTTACACCGATGTCTGTATAATCTGCAAAAATAGGAGCTGTCGTTGATTATAGTCGAGGAGAGAGAAAGGAGCGGGCAAATTGACATTTCCAACTCGGAAATTCGAGTGAATAAAAAAAGCGCCGCGTGTCTCAAATAGTTTTCAGATATGAGAATAGAATTATTCATTTCCCCTACAGTGTGCAAAAGTTCAGTGCGGCAGAAATGTGCTGCAGCTCAAGTGCAGACAATTACAGGGGCCAGTGTGCTGTTGTTGGAATCTGATTCTGAGCGAGTATTATCTAGGTTTGAAAACAGGGCCAGGCCACTGAGATCACACCTCTTATCTCCTCTGCGTGTACGGTGTGGCAGTATTGAAGACAATCTAAATCACTGCTACTGCCTCTTTCCCAACTGTCGGCTCACTGTAGAACTAGGTCGCTTGCATTACATGACAGGCAAGACGGGAGGCAGAGAAAGTTAGCGTGTGTATGTGGGTGTGTTTATAATGTGAGTGAGATCCTGGGAAAGAAATGGGAAAAGAAAATGAAGTGGAAAAATGTAAGACATGAAAAATAGAGACGTGGGGTAAAAGCGGAAAAAAAGGAAGAAGAAGAAAAAGAGGAGGAAGCGCTAGAGAGGATGTTAGTCTATTGTGAAAAGAATGAGCTATACTGAAGCTACATGTCATCTGGTTGCCCCTCCCCATTACTGCCATCCTCCTGCTGTCTCCCCGCTCATCCACACAGCACGGGAACATCTGGCTTTAAAGGAGACCAATAAAAGAGCCACTGGGAGGCGAGGAGTGAGCAAGAGGAAAGGTGTGGGAGAATGTGTGAAGGATAGAAAGATAGATAGCTGGCAGAGAGATAGTGGTACACAGGCAGCGGAAAGACAGTGAGGCTGGAGTGCTCGGGGGCTGTCATAACTGCAGAACCTGCCCCTTCAAATGACATCCTTCACCAAATCATATTTCACACGTGGCTACAAAGGCCACACCACATTTAGAACACTCCATCCCCTCCAGGAATGGCAACGGCACTCTGGGCTCTGATTCTCCTTCCCACCCAAGAAAATGGCCACTTACTAACCATGTGTCTACTTTTACAGCATGTAATAAAAAAAATAGTACCAGCGCTGACATGAAATAGTACTTGCACCTTACTACATTTGCATGTACGTAACAGTGACAGAAAAGATTTTAAAGTCAAAACAGTCTCTGGAATTCAAAGCTTGTACTTAGTTACTTCATGTACTTAGTTACAACAAGTGGAATTTTATGAAATGTATAATAGTTGTACGTAAAATGAACAATTCCTTATTAAAGTTTATTTAAAAGGGGACCTATCGAGCTCACTTCCAGCTACATATTTTTTATTCTTGAAGCCTACAAGAGGAGATTTGCATTAGCTACAGTTCAAAATAACCAGTGTTTATCTTATATCGGCCCTTGGTGAAGGCCCCTCACTTCCCGTAATGTCTGGAACAAGCTGTTTTAGCCCCCAATTCCTCCTCTCTTTAAGCCAGCGTTCTTCCAGTTGGCTGCTCTTCAAAAACACTTTGAACCCCCAGGTCGGTGGGGCTTCTATGCTGGACAGAAGACCTCTACAGGCTAGGCATCACACTTGTTGAGATCCTTAGAGCCACTGTCAGACCCTACACCGGTGCAGTGGGTCCTGGGTTCCTCTTGGTGCACAACAATGTCTGGACTCATGTGGTGAGAGGATGCAGGCTGTTCCCAGAGGATGAAGGAATTGTAACCATTGACTGACCTCAACCACTGACTCACCTAACCTGAATCAAACAGAACACCTCTGGGACAATATGTTTCAGTCCATCTGGTGTTGCAAGGTTGCACCTCAGACTGTCCAGGAGCTCAGTGATGCCCTGGTCCAGATCTGGGAGGAGTTCCCCCAGGACACCATCCATCACTCATTAGGAGCATGCCCAGACATTATCAGCGAGGCATATAAGTGTGTGGGGGTCATAAAAACTACTGAGTACCATTTTTAGTTGCTGCAATGAAATTTCTCCAAAATGGACTAGCCTGCCGCATCATTATTTCATTTTGACTTTAAGGCTCTCTTTGATTTCAGTCCTCTGTAGGTTGATCATTTTCATTTCCATTAAATGATGTGGGGTCTTTTCATGTCTATCACATTGCCCACTCTATATCAGTACAGATATCCAGCATGATTTTTTTTCCTCAATGAGATCTGAGGTGTTTTATAAATGTTCTTTTAATCTTTTTGTGCAGTGTATGTGTCTGTGTCAGAAAATAACAATAATGAAAATACAGATCTCCTTTTACGAAGAGGATTTCTTTAATGTATCTGGTACTCACTGTATCATTGGTTTTGGTCTTTTTTCCTTCGTGACATGACTGCACTATCCTCGTTTTCCTTCTCAGACCAACTGTGTGCAAGACCAAAATGCCTCGTTAAAAACATGGAGCTGCAGGTACTGGCTGGGCTCTGCAGCTGACAGAATGACAGGTAGCCCATTTTGAAACATACCTGTCAAGCAGGTGGAGTGTTGTGCTTAAGTCGCAGTGTGATCACAGTCATTTGAAATGCTGAGCAGGTTTATAAGAGGTCCTTGGCAAACCAGGCACACTGTCAAGAATTTAAACTTTTCTCAAATCACCAATTCAAAACTTTTTACGAGAAAACCACCACCAGACAAAATGTACAATCATGATAAGCTTTGAAACAGCATCTTTAAAAAAGTCAGCATCCATGAAATGCACTAAGTGTGGGCCATGTAGTCAACCTCCCCCTCCCACCCAGTTGCATCATGTGCCTGGAAATCCTTGAAATCCAACAGGCAGGAAGCAACAGATTCGATTTGCATTGGTACTCAGTGCTTCAACAATCCCCGCTCCCAAAGTAGGTCAACACGAATCGGCGCCTCAGAAAATAATAACAAAAGGTGAGCCCCTGCTCTCTCAGGGGTGAACGCTCCGCTTTCGTGCGTCTTAGACGCTCCCACTGCGAAATGTGCCACATCAGCATTCTCCAAATCTGTAGGCATTATAGTGGGGCATATTAAGGCACAATATTGCATTCAGTATGCGAAGGCGCTCTGCAGCCATTGTAAAATTTTAACAAGACAATAGCGGATACACACACACACACACTGTAAATATGCAGAGTTTTGTTAGAAGGCACTGAGGCTGAAATTGTAATGATGTTAGTGTGTGACGAGAGCTCCTGCGAAGACTGAGTGCGCCGCTATAGCCTCATCCTTTTTCATCAGTGTGTTTCCCAACCCGAAAAGTGAGTTGGGAAACACACTCTATTCCTTTGGGGGTGTGTAGCTTTGAGCAAAGTGCACTTCATCTACAAGAGTAAGTCAGGGCACTGTATATCACCTCAGCACAGGCACGTCGTCCTCACGCACGCACAAACACCCCCGATCGCACTACAGCATGTCCTCGCTTACTCCCAGATTCACAAAGGAACACAGCGTGCCCTTCCTCTCTGCTCTGAGCCTCACACATCCACACACGTGCCCTCTGTCAGTATTTGAACAGTACATGCAATGTCCAGAGACCAGGCTTCATGCACAGTTAATGTCTCTGCTGTCCAGATGATTAACGTTAGCCAATTCACATTCCCAAGCGTTGCCCAAATTCCACTCTCCTCCCGCCTCATCTTCTGTGCTGAGCTCACTCCTGGGCTTCAGGTAAAAATAGCGGCGCTAGCCTGTTTCTCTCTGCCATCACACCATGTGCTTGTGCCTCCGCTGGGATATCAGACCTGAGAAAATTTGATTTTATAAGGAGAAAGGCTTACAGATGTCATAAAATACATTGCACTACAGAACTTTGGATTTTAGGAGTGAAGATAAAATTAATAATAGTAGCAGTCCCATTTTTGTAAGTTTTAACACAGAGACATGCCTTGGGCTACTCTGCACCATATTGTTCTCTTTGCTAACGCAAAATGATAGCGAGTTTGCTGTAGAGATAATCAGGGTAGCAAATCATGCGAAGAGGAATCAGGTTATATTTGTTAAAGCACCACTGATGGAAAAATCATGAAAACCCTGTGACAGCCAGTGTGTATTAGGAACATGGGAAAGACAATGTCAGACAGTAAGTTTCTAGCAGTGTGGTCAAGGGTAAATACACTGCTACTTAAACAGCACTTTCACTTTAATTAAGTGGTCGAAGCTCTTTTTCCGAGCCCCATTCACCCAATCACTTGCGCATTTATACAGTGCTTACAGTACTAGTCTTTGCCTAAGGGCTTT
Organism: Etia nguti; assembly: GCA_015106755.1. Taxonomy (NCBI): domain Eukaryota; kingdom Metazoa; phylum Chordata; class Actinopteri; order Cichliformes; family Cichlidae; genus Etia; species Etia nguti. Next base: position 12,066 of record VUQG01044789.1, on the reverse strand, counting down.
ATCTGACATTCACGCACATACTTACATGAATCATAGGGGCCAACTTGGGGTTCAGTATCTTGCCCAAGGATATGCCGACATGCAGATTGGAGGAGCTGGCGATCAAACCGCCGATCTTCCGATTGGTAGATGGCCCGCTCTATCTCCTGAGTCACAGCCCCCCCTTAAGCCATCCAGTCAGTCCAATCTGACAAATTGGGTGAGAGCTGTCCAAACTTCCTGTCTTCAGTATAAACTTCCCCCCTTTGTGCTGCTGTTCTTACTCTTCAGCTCAGCAAGAAACATTCATGGAAACACAAAGGAGAGACGTTTGTTCCAAAAATGTTACCTCTGAAGGATCCTCTCTTCATATGACAAATTCAGACTGTTAAAGCTGTCAAGGTTCCCGTTTGTTTTATTTCATAGATGTCCCTACTTGTACTTCTTAGTACTTGTCTTTTACTTATTCTTGTCTTTTTGTCTGGTTTGTTTTATGAGTATTTCTTCAGTACATCTAGGAATCTTTCAGCAGCTGCATGTGTCAAACTCCACATGGAGTTTGTGTTGTCTGGGTGTGAGAGTGTGTGTGGAAAATCAGGCCATAGTCTTTTGTCACTCTCAGCCTTTCCACCTTCTCCCGTTATACACTTTCACTCGGTTTATGTCAAGAGTCCACTACATTTAATGAGGCTTATGCATGTGTTCAATAAGGAAATTCTGGAATCACTCATCTGCCTGCTTTTCCTGGGTTTCAGCTGCTTGTCTGTTCTTTACATCACTTCTACTTTACCATGCTGTAAAATGCTGACACCATTGCTCTAGTCCAATCATATTCATGCCTGCCTTCTTCGAACCAATCATCCTCCACTCGGCGTGGTTTAAATCTCACTGCTCTTCTATCCCTCTCCCTTTCAGACTCTCATTCTCATCTGTGCCTCACCTGAGACACACATAGCTCCATCTTCATCTTCACCACCACCAATTGGGGGTCCTGCTCTAATGCCTATGATCACTGGGATTTTGTTCTGTTATGATGGGTCATCATCTAATCACCAAAATACCCTAACTGAATTCTTAATTGTTCAGTTCTTTCAATTGATCTCTCTTTACTGAAGTGCTGCTGAGTGTTGGAAAGAAAGGAGGAGCAGGGGTAGAGGTGGGTTGCAAATGGACTTGCAGATGTGTGCCAACTGTGATCAGAATAAAGTTACTTAAATAGACCACCCCTTATGAGGTTTGCCAAATGAAGTCCTGGAGTATGGAGAGGGGTATCATCTAAGCCATCAGCTGAACTCCCGGGATTGTGGCCGAGCTTAACTTTGAGGTCTGCCTGCGGTTAATTAAAAACAGTCACTGTGAATTTGACTACTGATGCATATGAAGTAAGCGATGCTGGGACAACAACAAGCCAATCACAGTAGTGACCTGAAAGCCGCACTGAGCTGCAAAAGTTTGGTTTCTGTCACATTCTCACCGGGATCTGCAGTACAAACACGCATAATGGATAAGGGAGCTTTAGCTTAGCACTGAAACTTTTAAGGTTTGATATGTTATATGGGTATTCAAAGCGTCCTCTTATTAACATGTTAGCCCTAAGCACACGAAGCGGTGATGGATATCAAAGATTTTTCTTTTCGGTTTGTTTTGGAGTCTTTCTACCCCACTTGTCACAGATCACTTAATACAACTTAAAGTAAATCTGTCAGAATTTCCTTTTGACAAGTGATGCAAAACAGCTTTGGGAAGCCTCCCAGAATTCTTGGTTGCCATGTCAGTGATAGGAGTGGATGTAAAGTTGTTGCCTGTGGCCAGAATGCACACATTATGAGTGAGTGGAAGCTTTCCAGCATGGCATATCTCTTTATGTAATGCAATAGGATCTGCTGAAGGCGTTGACATAATCCCAAAACTGAGCCATCCAGTCAGCATGCCAACAACTTTGCAGACAAGGTATCTAAAATTGGAGTTTTCTACCACTAAACTAAAGAAAGAAGAAGAACTAATCGTTGTGTAAAAGTTCTTGGTAGAGGAAGACAGTGTTCGCTGAGGGAAGTGGCTTCACAATGCAATAAAATACCCTTTTAATTAGAAATAGTTGTAGTTTGGCCCAGATGGCTCCAAGCTTTATCTCACTGTACTGATATAGAGGCAATATAAAAGAAAATCTGTTTACTAAATAGGGCCAAAGCCAGGCTGTCACGTGAGCCTCATGCTTTGTGTTACTTTTGTTCCTGCTTCAGATTTGCAGAGTGAAAGTATCCTAATGCAAGCGCACACTGGGTGTTCATATTTAACATGGCCTAAGTTTCACATAACAAGTTCAGCGTGTGTAAGGTCCTGTGAGCCAAAACCTCGTTTGTTTGGTTCGAGGTGTTTTTCTACCCCTGTCTCTGTATGATGAAGAACAATGGAAATATGAAGTAAAAATGAAAACAAGAATCGCTCGCTCAGCTCTGAGCTACTGTGTGACATAATGCATATCATGCCTCTGGATATTTGCAAGTTAAACATAAAATTACGAAAGGAAAGCTTTAGTTAAAAGCCGATTATTAACTTCTCCTCCTTCCCCAGAATTAGACTGCGTGTCCTATCAGCTGTGCTGTTTGCATGTGGGCATGTTGCCACTCTCCCAATCAACATTGATTGAGTCCAGGTGCAAGTTTGTCCTTCCAAGTGAATCGATAACAAATCGCCCGCCAAATTTGTTCATGCTTGCAAAAAAACCCCCCAAAAAACCCCAACCTCTTAAATTACAGTATGCTGTGTGGGGGATTTTTTATTATATGGAAATGGTGTCAAATACACATTGCAGACACGGTGAGCTGACATCACATGCAGCACGCGGCACACTTCCTGTGGCCTGTGTCGTCCTTCAGCGGTGCGTGTTAGATCCTTCTGTCCTTGTATCATGTGTCAGAATTCAATACAGTGTGTGTCTGGCTGCAGGGGTGTCACCCAGAAAGGTTCCTGCATGTTGCATGTTCCTGATGGTTTGCTACAAAACCCTCAACTGAGAGCTCTGAATTTTAAAAAAAATTACTTAGCTAACTCAAACTTCTTGAGATTATTAAACATTAAAAGCATTCTTTACACACTTACAAGACAAATTACTAACCATAATAATTTTGACTATGCATTACGAGTACTGACACATACATTATATGCATAGACAGCTCCTATAGTTCTAGTCAGTGTAATACAATTGGTTGTCATCTAACACGATGAAGCGGCTTGTCACATTTAAAAATAAGCATTCATGGACTGTGAAGACTTCCCACAAACTTCCCTTTGTCCTACAACTTATTGCCCTGTCTCTCTTTAACAAGAAGCAGGCGTGCTTGAATGGAAGAATGGCTCTGTCCTTCACACTGTCTGATTTGCTTAGGAAAGGCGCTCACGTCTAATACTAATCTGAACGACAGCAGTGGAAATCTTGGCTCGGTTTCAGAGGCTAGATTGGGCCTGGCCCAATGACCTTCTCTGAGAGAACATGGAAAGTTTGTCGGCTCAATATGTCACAGGCAGCACGAGCTTAGAAAGAGAACAAGAGTGATTAAATGGGTTGGATCCATGGCTGGCTTTAGTATATGTCGAGAGAAGTGCAGCTCTGGTTGTACTATGAGATTATCTGAAACTGCATCAAAGTGAAATTCTCTCATTATGGACGCGTGCAACTTTGCAAAGGAGAGAACCGAAGGAAGAAAAAAAAAACTTATTATATCAATCATTCCAAAAATATTTCAATCCTTATTTCAAAGGGGAAAGTTCAGTTCACTGTGTATGAGTATATAAAACGTCAGCAGCACTCAATAAGGCTCTCTGAATAAATGGCAAAGCTATTATTTAGTTTGGAGACGCACAATAATTTGCCTTCAAGGCATCCCACTGGATAAGAGCATATCCTATCCACTGAGAATCAGCGCCTCACTGACATAAACAACTGATAATTCAGAAATTGGACGTTTCTTAAAGCATAATTATAGCAACCGAAGTAAGTTTAAAGCAAATTAGCCTCACAGGAAGTTGAAACAAAGTGTTAAAACGGGGTTAATTGAATTGTAAGCCTTGTCACAGAAGATTACCAAGTCCGAGAAACACCACTTTAATTGCGTTATTACCATGTGGATTAAGGCATGGGGTATTTTTGCCCAGTAATTATAGCTTGAATGTCTGTGCATTTTAATGCACTTTAGTCAGGATGATTTGAGCTGAAATTTCTGACAGTCCAAATGCAGAGAAAAAACCTCCAAATGTATCTGTAATGCTCTGGGATAACACTGGCATTTCTGTTGTAATTGTGCCCATAAAATAAGGATTAAAAGGATATGTGATGATAACGGGTAATTAATTTGACAGGACGTGGCCTTGATTTGGTGCTATTTATGTATCAGAGGAGAGAATCTGCAAAGCCAAAATCAAAGAGATTTTTTTATTTTATTTTCCAGGTTGTACCTAATTTAATTTAAAAATCCTTATCCAATTCTCAGCAGCTACCAGATACATCACAAAGTTCAGACTGTTAAGGCTGGCCAGTCCAACGTGGAAATTTTATACGGACGTAGGTGGGCCAGTGATTTTATTAATTCCCTTGTGAGTGTTTCTTCTTTCTTTCTTTCTTTCTTTTTTTAAGCATAATTTCTTGATTGATGTATTTGGTACATGTTTAGAGGAATTTTAGTCATCCTGCTGACGTTTTCTTGGCTATCTATTTATTCATTGGTCAAATGTATCAACAAATTCAGAGTAAATTGTTATAGACTTTGGTTCATATATTCATGATGAGTCCTACTGAGTGACTCTCATTTAATGCCAAAGGTGGGCAGATCGATCCAAATATGGATAGTATCGATACAAATGTTGGTATCGGTATCGGATAGATGCTAGCGTGATAGGGTCGATAGTTTTTTATCCTCTAAGTTCAGGATGTAAGCCACTGAATTGTGCTACTGTTTTTTTTTGCTCACCACTTTCTACATTTGGTCTGTTGGTTAAACCACAACAAAAAACATCCGAGCGGCTGCGGGGTCTATTGTTCGAGGTCACTATGGGACAGATTTGTCCAGACACTGGAATTTGATCATGGCTCTCCAATTAAGCGGCAGGCATCCCCACTTTCTCCTACTTCTCACATTCGTGATTTCAACAGCCAGGGAAGCCAGGACGGTTAAAGAATGTCATTAGCCTAATGGACGGGAGCGCAGAATGGTAGGAATGAATGATTGCATTATGGTGCCATTTGCTGCAGACTGTACATTGACATAAATAGTGCAAACAAACAATAACTGTCCATGTGCCCGTTCTACTGTATTGTGATGTCTTGCTTGTGTGATACATGGGTTCAACCTGGGGTCTGAGAGAGAGGGAGAGATGCTCTTATGGGCCCTTGGGTCAATGTGCGCAGGCTCGGTAGGGGTTAAGTAGCTCGGAACTGGATTTAGACACAACTGCCCCGATCCGCAAGGACCACTCTGCGAAAAATACAAGGAGCAGATAAGCGAGAAGGAGAGGGACAGTGGAAAGAGAATGTACAGCCAGGGAGAGAGCACTCAGCTTTTCTCTCTTTCCGAGCCATTTTGTCAAGAATGCTTGAATGGAGCCATTATGAGACCCAGATCCAACTAGTATGGGACAGTTTAAATAACAAGAATATGAAGTACATGGCTAGGCTTACATTTTCTGAAGCAGTGGTTCCCATAAGGGGGTTAAAATCCCATGAATGCGTTTTCTTTTTCTGGAATTTTCAATATTCTTTTTCCCCGTTTGCTTTGATGTGTGAGAGGAAAAATATACTTAAAAATCTCAGAAATCTGGCATTGCTTTATTTAGAGGATAAAAATGTTTTAAACTCATGGATCTAGAGAATGACAGTATGTATACTAAAGCTAAAGTCATGTCGTAACTCAGGTCTCTGATGCTATTTTTATTGGCAGTGTTTAGCAGACTGTAAATGACCTATTTGTATGAAGGAAACAAACATATTTGATTTGTCACTATTTTGAATTAAGTCATTAAGAAGTGAAGTCATGGAAATTACACTAATTGTTATTGATGCTATTCCATGATTGCCAAATAATTACCGATGATTTGCTGCTCACATCATCACATTTACATGCTGCTCTCTATATCAACTTGTTAATGGCGGTGCCGTGATGCCGGGCCTATCGGGATCCGCTCTCACCAGCTGAACACTTGGGAGTCTGAAGGCGAGGTGGATGGAGCGTCTGCAGGGTGCCGTCACAGCTTTGACCCGGAGAGCGCCAATCGCGGCCTTGTCACATTGAATCAGTCGTGCTTCATCTCTTTTCTTTCTTTTTTGGTCAGGTAATGTGAAACAAAAGCTGGGCTTTCTGCATCCTAACGCCTCTCTGTCAGCTGGCCATCCCTGCGGCTACCGTGGAGATTCATCTTTCTGGCAGAGAGTTGCAAGCTCCAGGCTTCTTAAGGGCCTGCCATGGCCTGGAGCCACGAAAAGCAGGTAAACGCTAGCCGTGTCAAGCAACCAACCAACAGGATCAAGTTGGTAAATGATCAAAAAGGCCGAATTACCAAATGACCTCCTTACGGGCCTGATTCCTGTATGAATGCTCAGACATCATTACAGGCGCTAAAACACTGGGATCTTTTAGGTTTCCCTTTTTTTTGTTTTTCTAATTAATACGCCACGTCTTGGGCACACTCGAGGTAATTAACATTGTTTTTTGCCAGCAACACACAGCAGATGGTGATTGAAAATAGAGGGATGAGTCGCTCAATCAACCACCATTTGTCTGTAGCCATTAATTATCTAGCGAAGAATACATTCAGTCCCCAAAGTTGATAGTTTGGGGAGGGGGGGAAGAAGAATACTGTCCTTCTGTTCCTCATTACTCTTTAACAGCAAAAACTGCTGAAACTAGAATGCCGGATAGGGAGATTGCGACTTTAATAGCACTGTCATTATCTTCTCCCATAAGGTGCCATATGATGGAAGGCTTGTAGGAGAAAAGAGGGAAAAAAATGGCGCTAACAAAAGAAGCGTTTCAATAATCGAAAGCCAGGCAACATCTTGCGGTTCATTCTGTTTAGATTCATCAAAGGCCACTTTCAGAAATGATAGGAACCAAATGCACAGTTTTATTCGAGACGATGGGTCCACAAACCGCCGCAGGAAATGTTTATTTTCCCGACAATCAAATTGGTGCCAGCAGGGTCACATGACTCCTGCAAGAGAACACCACCGGGCCATGTGACTTAACCGATCATCCCCCAGCTTGTACACGCAATCTGATTGGAATAACAGCCTCTCGCCTGCAGCTATTGCGGTTATGATATCATAATGTTCCAAAAAGCTGCTTCTTCTTCTTCTTCTTCTTCTTCCAGTTCTGGCAAAAATCTTCCTGATTTTGTTTCGCTTAGGCACCGACTTCTGCCTGGCAACAGATTAATGCTACAAGCTTCAGAAATCCCCTAAAAATAAAAGGGCACAGGGAGAAGGAGGGACGGAGAATGAGAGCGAGAGCGAGAGGGGCACAGAGAGAGGAGTTTGGGGGATTGAGCAAAGAGAAACCTTGAAGGGACACTAGAGGCAAGAGCCCAACGACACGGCATCGCACCCTGGCATCACTTCTTTGATGTTATTTTGTCATTGCCAACAGCTCCCTAATCCCATGTCTTTGGCACACTTTAATCTTGTTGTTATTCTCTCTGCCAGCCTTTTAGTCAGAGATAATCAGTTTCAGCTAACTTTAATTATTGTGATAGAATCTGTGATGATTCAATGTCACTTGTTGTCTATTCATAGAGAAGGGAAATTGGTAGTCTCATGCTAGGCCGAGACTCCCCCCCCCCCGCCTTTTTTTTTTTAAAGGGGCTCTTTATAGTAAATTACCAGTATTACTGCTCATGTTCCACCCCACAGGCTTTAATTAACTAGTCTCAGGTAGTCTAATCTTATTATCAAAGACCGCTTTTCCCACACGCGGCCTTGCTTACAAGATATCAAGACATTCACCAAAGAGCTGCCAAAATTGTGCAGTTTATTTCTTTTTCTTTTATGTTTTCAGTTTACTGCTTTGCCACCAGAACCATTTAAACATTCCCATCACATTGCTGGAAACAAAGGGTGTATACAGCAAGTGCCATTTTCAGGATTTTCAACAGCAACAGCCGCAGCTAGATGCCAAATAAAATACAAGCTGCACAACTCAGCGGCAACTCAGTGTTTGTCCCACAGAGAGCCCAGCCCCATCAAACCCCATTATCTCCAAGGCTACCACTTACCTCCAACTGGAGTAGAGATAGCTGCTTATCTACTGGTTAATAATAAGAAAAGAGACATAACAGATAAAAAAAGAAGAAGAAGAAGAAGAAGAAGCCATCCTATCATGATGGAAAGAGAGAGGTGGGGGGGGGGGGGAAAGGTTAA